>JBBPOS010000180.1:0-52948 GCA_038091575.1 Leccinum subgranulosum
GCCGTTCACTTATACAAGCGGCTGCACGACCTTCCCCCTCTTTCGATCATCACTGGTCGACTCCGCCTTCCTGGATTCGTTTTCTCCCTGACATCCATCACTGCTATCACAGCAAAACCTGGATCGGTTCATGTTTATCATGCCACTACGCCCATCCTCGGTGACATACTCATCGAGACCAACGACGACTTGGTCGGGATGCACGGCTTGGTCCTCATCCACCCCTGGATCAGTCCCCTTTTGGACAGGGATTTCTCCGGCGGGGCTGCTCGGTTTGATCTAGCCATGCGTGCTCTACGGCTCGTCGTTCGACTGAAGCAGCCGTTTGGAGCGCTGTTGCTTGCTTCGGAGGGGCGCGTGTTGTACAAACGTGTGGCGACGGACAGTTTTATCAAGGTTCAGATCCGGGGAGAGACGGCGTTGGAGGAGTTGATGGACAGCGTGCGAATAGTCGACGTGCAGTAGTCGTGAATTGTTATCGCATACATGGACTCCTTTATATCGCATTCTGGACCTATCAGTATCTACACTTTCGGGAAGGCCCTACTCAGTCTCAATTGTAACTGACCCGAATTCAAATCGAAATCGTTGCTCCAAGTCTTGTGGTCGCGGTCAACTTCCGATTCCCGACTCCAGACGACGCATCGCAGTAATGTGCCAGCCTCATAACCTATTCTCGCGAATCTCAGGTTGGATCTACGGCAGCAACATCCTCACAGACTTTCCAGTTCGAGTCAACTCGTCCGATCCAAGTGAGCGACTCCCAACGCCTCTTTACTGACGTGCCGTTTGAATACGGCCCGGTGAGCCCGCCGGTGAAAAAGGAAACTATGATTTATCCAAGTCCCTCTCTAGTAACTTAGTAGTACATACTAGCAGACGAGCCACGGCATTGAATTCATTGGTCCCACCGAACCGTAAAGTATGTGTTTTGAAAGATATCTTGGTGCACTCGGCGGTACGACGAGAATAAATTTGTCACGGCATAAATCTGGCTGCAATGAGCCTTTGATGTATCATTGAAAGGAGACTAGTCTCCAAGTAACTTGACGGATTCATCGATGCACATATGATGCTTTTGAAAGTTGTGCATCCTTTTGTGAGAACACTGACTGACATGTTTATCATATACTACAAACGATAACACCAACCGCCTAGCGGCGTCGGTGAACATGATACAATAAGTTTCGTCATAAGTTAAGTTACCGACACACAGCGCCTCTGCCCTCCAAGCGGTGGCATGTCTTTACACGCAAAGCCCAAGTCCATCAATAGTACAGCGAGTCGTCCCTGCTTGAATTAATGCCGTGAAGATGGGAATATCCGAGAAAGTATTGCTTGAGGAAACCATTCTAATGCTTGTCGTCTGCCTGCGGTGCCATTCTGTGAGTGTGATTGCGTGTTGTTGAACATCATCAAACTGCCATCTTCCCCTTCAGTTTCCTTCCTTCCTCCTTCTCACCATCCCCATCCGGTTCCTCGATCTCACCAACCGTGTTCGTCGGGGTCATGTCAGGGTCATCATCCTCCAGACGCCGCGGCGCTCTTTGTACCTCTCCTTCCTCGAGCTCTACAGCCGTGGTGATTTCGCCATCGCGCACTACCTTGCGGTTCATCGAGTACTCGCGCAGGAACAACATCAGAATAAGCGTAAACCCAGCGACCGGCGCAGACATGATCCATATCGTCCTGATCGAGTCCGACCATGCCTGGTAGACAGCATCGCGAGCGCCGACATCCTGATTGTAATCATCCCCTGGTCAGCACTGGCATGACAATCGAAAAATGAATGCGAAGCTGCTTACAGGAATCGATGAGACCAAGCCCACGTTGTTGTTGAGCTCAGCGACTGTGGTGCCCAGACCAAGGCTGGCAAAGTTAGGAATTTGGGCGACTTTCTGAGTCAGGACGGTTGCAATGATGGCTTCTCCGACCGAGATTCCGACCGCACCTCCAACAGTACTAGACACGTGTTAGCTTTAGTAGGTTTTAGCGACTGCATGTCACAACAGGCCTACCGAAGGAACATGAAGGCGCTTGAAGCGGTAGCCATGTCTTTCAGGGGCATCGCCGCCTGAATGGCTACGAGAGGAACTTGGAACAAGCAGCCTACTCCCATGGCTGTAATTAGAGGGTAAATCTCTTGCTCAGCACTACAAACTGGATAAGCACGATACGGCAGGTCGAGCATAGAATATACTTACATGCCCGACGTATAGTTGAGCATGATCATGAGCCCAAATCCAAGCGTCATAAACACCCATGCTATCCACATTATTGGGCGGTATTTTCCTATCTTCGATAGGAGTACCCCGGAGAGGACAGAGAATAAGGCAGTTCCGAGTGAAAATGGTAACATCCTACGTGCAGAGCGTCGATCAACAGAAACGCTACGAAGGGATCGATGCTTACTTGATTCCAGAAAAAGTGGCCGATGCCCCGAGTACTGCAGAAAGTCAGTTGCTGTGTTGTGCAATAAATGCGGCTGCCAACCTTGATAAAACAATGGGAGGTAACTAGGTGTCAAGGTCAGTGGATAATCGCAGTATTCAAGCTTCCGCAACTCACTAGGAAGCTCCAAAGAAGACAAAAGCATGCGTGAAAGAATTGATGAGAATGACAGCAGTAGTGCGAGTCTATCTCATCTTGTTAGATTGTTCAGTATTCGTTGAATGACGACTCACCCTGAACAAACGCGCGGGAATGATAGCAGACCGCTTGGTATACATTTCGTTGATGCCACCCAGAACAAGTAAAACAACTCCAATAATAAGCGGAGCAAGCGTCAGTGGGTCGGACCCTATATATACCCCCCAGAAGTTAGCCATATTTTCACTGATCCACAAATGCATCGAGGAACAATGCCACCACGATTGACACTCACATGAATTCTGACTAAAGTCGAAACCGACGAGCAATAAGACGACACCCGCGACGAAGCAAAACAGCCCAATAAAGTCGAGTTCAGCAATTTCATCTGCAATCGGGCGTTTTTGGTGGGGATTAAGTTTGAGGAAGACGAAAAGGATCGCTGCAGCAACACCGCCGGTTGGCCTAGAAACCTCGTCAGTGCCAAGCACAGAATTTCGCAGGACGAATGGCAGCGTACAAGTTGATGAAGAAACACCACCTCCAACTGACATGTTGAGCGAATGCCTTTGTGATTTGAATAAGCAAGTGACACACTAAACAGAAAAGATTCTAAAAAAGACTCACACCACCTATAAGCGGGCCCACGACACTGTCAACAAAGTCAATAAGCGAACCATATGTAGTAAACGTGGGAGCTTACCTTGCAATTCCATAAGTGGCGCCAAGCGCCCCGCCGTAACGACCTCGACTGTCAGACGGTCAGTAATGTGGAAAACATCAGAAGTCGATCACGCACTCCTTCAGTGGTACAATGTCGGCCATAGTAATCATCACAAGCTGTATGATCCCACCACCGCCGATACCTTGGACGGCTCTACATACGATCAACCATGTCATGGTCTGCGCCGCTCCGCACATCGCGGAACCAAACTGAAAAATGGGAATATGAGCATCTGGACAACAGTGAAGCTTGGGCCTTGAAGTGCATTACCAGAAAAACGACTATAGACGAGTAAAGGATCGGTTTGCGTCCTATGACACTCGAGTCAGGATTTGTCAAGATTTGCAGGGTGAGCCGACACGCTTACCAAACATATTGGACAGTTTGCCATACAAGGGCCCAAAGGCGCCTGCGCCGAGCATGTATCCACTGTGGATCAGGTACGACGATGAACAAGCCTGATCACGCGAGTGATGGAGGACGATAAGACATACCTGCCAACCCAACTATAGCTATTTCCACCGCCGAGTTTGGCTACGATTGTTGGCAACGCAGTTGCAACGATCGTCTGTCGAGTTCATAATCTGAGTCAGAAACCACGACCGAGGCGACGACCCAACCCAACTCACCTGATCGAGTGCAGCCAAGAACATGGTGCACATGAGGCCGCAAAATACAATGCCCAGCCTATTCTTGGGTAATATCTGTTCCTCCTTCTCCGCCCATGATGCGCCAGGTCGGGCCTTTACTGGTTGAGAGTCGTCCATCGTTTGTATGCTCGGGTGTCACTAGACCACACGAGTTAGATATAGGTGGAAGAGGGGGTCTGATGGTATTTGGCTCAGAAGGAAAGGCTGGGATTCACATATATATAACATCGTGAATCCTCAGCCATATCGGCAAGAGGCAATGAGTTTCCGATGTCGGACGCGGCAAGTGGGTTGTTCTCGTAAGCAACTCCGCCTAAGGCAATGCCATTGCCATGAGCGCTCACTCAAAGGAACCTTCATACAGATTCAGCTTACAAAGTGCCAGCCCGGGCTAAGGTCAGCAGTGCTCAGTCAGCTCAGTCGATAGGATACTGTGAACATATTTAACAGGTGTCGGCAACCAATAGAGCTGCCCGTGCGTCGCACGGGCTCGTAGCACCCTCGACCCCAGCTGTGCTATTGGATGTGCTTCTACTAAGATAGCGCAGTTAGGCCCTCCGAGATTGGCTAATCGAATGCCAAGACCGTTGAACATGGACCGACCATGTTGACAATTCTCCAACGACTCGCGAAGACGACAACTCAGTGACGTTGGGCAACTTCTCCAGCACACGGTGGATCGAATCTCGATAACGTTAGTAGGTGATATGTTACTAACGGCATCGCTGACCTTGAAGGGAAAAGGGGTTGCGGAAACAGCATCATGCGACCTCCGTCTCAACCGCGCTCCAGAGTTAGGAACTCAGATGACAAAAACCACTGACTCAGCCCTATCATACTACTAATACAACAATACGAACATACGACCCTACTGGATTTCCTCACTATTGCAATGTTTGCAATGAACACTCGCAGTATAACTGGCATTCCTGGTCCAGACTGTGTTTTTTGGAAGAGGAGCAGAAGATTCGCATCCATGAATTTCGAATCGGCGTTTTGTCCTGTCGGGGCACCGCGCACCGCGATCATGATGGCGCCTGTGCGGCGGAAACATTCCCGTTGCCCAGCATTGCGATCAATCACTGCCACACGGTAACCACAATCCAGCGCTGGCAAAAGTTGAAGCAGCGCTCGCCCAACAAGACCCCAAGGCCTCACGACTCGACATCAAGCACATCCTCCTGTTAACCATACTTATTCTCCGACGCCTTGCCTCAGGCTCCCTCCGCGCGAGCGCGAGACGTGGAGGGTATGATCCTGCCCCGCACTCGGTCATAGTATGGATATACATGGTTATATACAAACTCGAGCACCCAATCAGCGTTTCAGAAAGATTGATTCCGCCCTTCCCTTCTTCCTCAAGTGATAATGCATGGATGTAGAGACGTCTCACGGCCTCGTTTCGAGCGCACCTGTGTTCGCCTAAAGTAAGTACAAATTTCAAATACAAGCCCGGCGTACTACTACCAATGGCACGTCTGTTTATCTGTGCGCCGACGCGCGACTCGGCGGGAGTTTCTCGCCTGCCAAGACGGAACACTGGTTTCCTTAAAGAAGCACCGCCGAACTCACACTCGGTACATGTATGCAAATGCGAAAAGCGCGGCATCGACCGAGCCGTTACTAAATTTGTTCGTAGATGGCGATACGTGTCGAGCGTTGGTCACGGCTGGACGAAACAAAACGACTTAGTCGTCGTGGCGAACGAGACTGCTCGACGGTTTTGTTGGCAGAATTCGTTCAGGCACCCTGCAAATCGGCCGGTCTGCAGGCACAGGCTTGCATTGACTAAACATTATTACGGCAAAACGGTACAAAGCTAAGAAAAATGATAATGTCAAGCGCTGATCCATTCAATTTAATCCGTCTCCCCCGGGCCCCGGTCTCATTCACAGCCGGTACGTAAGTTTTTTTTTTGACGATTATGACTTGCACTGAAAACATCAACTTGGACCAGCTTCTCAGATGTCGAAACGGTAACTTTTCGATAACGACGAAGGCGGAAACATAAAAAAGAGCAAGGCAAAGGAATTTCCTGCAGGTGAATCGGATTCAAACAAATCGATCCGTATGATGCTGTATCTCGAATCCATCAGACTCGGGGACTGGCGCCTCGCACCACTGCGACTAGGTATTTACCTGGATGAAACAAAAAGACGTTAGCGTTCGTGGTTTCTCAGTACTCAATCACTGGACATGTTTGAAAACAGGCAGATATCCAGACGATTCCCCAATAGGTCCATATCATATATCTGACTCCGAGTCACATCATATCCCTCAGCCACCCCATATCGTCATACTCAAACGAACAATCATTAAACCTGTTCCTGGTTGAAAGTGAAACCCTCGTCCTCGCGTCGGCTCTCCGTAACTCGCGGTTTCACTTTGGGGCAACCAGCTGACCGCCTCACTCTGAGTCCGTGGCTGGATGAAGGAAGGTAACATAAAGACCCGACCCCCTGAATGAAACTTTCTATATCAGGCGACGACAGCTCCCGAATTGAGCCAACACGCCTTGTTTGCTTCTATGTCGAAATGAATCCACAGCATGGCGGGCCACACGGGCGCACGACGGGCTGGCGCGAGACGGGATGGCGAGGTGGTGTGATCTATCATTTATCCTATCTGGATTCTAATTGATTATAGATTATCTAGGCGTGGATAAGATGGGGGAAACCAATAGGCAACTGGTCACGTGTTACGGACGCGGTACTTATGACAAGCGTGTCGCGGTGTACCGTAAACGTGGACGTAACACATGTCTTGCGATATGAATCGTGACATCGTTTCCTCCCCTTCCCTTCGCCGCGTCGCGTAGGCAAGGGAAGGGAAGGGAAGGACTGACTTAAAGGTTCGAATGCCCATATGGCACTTACGATTATGGTAAAGAGTCCTGCAGTCCCCTGTTATCGAACGGAAAGCAAGGCAGGTAAGAAGCTCACGGGCGTCAAGGGAATCATGTAGTCCAATAGCGAATTTGACGCGACATGGAGACTGCTAGCATCTAGGAGACTGTTTCGAGTAAGCATAGACTTCGAATCGTGTTGTCTATCTGCCTTCGCTAGAGAGTGAGAGAGTGAGTATGCATGAGAACGGTACCGCCAACCCTTCCCATCCCACAAACGTGCCAAGCATGCTACATGCTTCATGCCAGAAACAGCAACAACACGCGTTCAAGGAGAATCGAAGGGAAGGGAAGCGAGGAGCCACCACGCATTGTCGAGTACGAGTATCTGTCGTGTAGGGTGTCCGTCAAGAACACCGATCGATGATCGGACGCTACCGCCCCATGTGCGGGAAATGGGAAACCCTGGTAAGAGAGGGGGGTTGCTAGTACACGTTCGGAGACGCTCCAAATCAGACCCAAGTACCACATAGTTTGATCACTTCATTTGATAGGAATCCACCCAAACTCAACTTCGTTAGCAGCTTCCCCACGTCCAGGGACGTGAGATGACTGTACCAACCGGGATGCCCGTACTGCGGCGTCGTTCGATGATACGATACGATATGAGATGCTAGTGATATGATGTTGATATGATGTTGATATGATGTGATATATATGAATGTCCATATACATGCGGCATTATGGTCACATGCATATATACTTCGCAGCCACGGTGAGTTGACGGCGAATTGGATGCCAACCTCATACTAATCATTGGGTGCGATCTCGCATCAAATCCAAACACCCTTTTATATAACGGTAGTAGCAGTGTAAGCGCACTGAAGTGACAAATCAAGATGACGAAATGACCGGGTTGCCGCATCATGTGAAGTGATCAGATCAGATTGGCATGACGCCGACGGATTTGAATCGCGGAGATGATGATGGCATTGCGGACCCAGTGATTTGGATCGTATGCCAAATGCTAATCCGACTCGTCATTCAATCCAACCTTACCTTGCTTGGTACATTGGTCCATTTTTTTTGCAAACACGTAGCAAACGCGCGCTGTCACTGAACCCCTTGGGTCGACCCTACCGTGGCCCCACTTTCAGAAAAACGTACCTATCGATCAAACTGTATCGTCCAAAAGGAAGACGCCACAACATACCGCATTGGCACGATCGATACAGATGCTGTTCTACAGCACCCGCTCCAGTGAATGACTTCGGATTCGAATCGTACTGTTCGACTGTGGGCCAGGAAGAATATTCCACTGCACTGGCTTGCTGTGGTGTCAACGATCGTCTCAGTAAACCCTACTTATGTTGTAACCTTACCGTAGACTCTTCCAAAATAACCGATCGTATGTCAAGCACCGCTCTAAATTTAAGTAAAGCTGAGCCGGACGCCGGGAGAAGGAGGAGCGCCATCAGGAACGAGAACATAACAATAAAAAAGTCCTGTACTTATCTATAAACCCGACCCAGGCTCGTCATCGGCCGAGTCCACCTCCACGATCGAGTATTTGTGTCGTCATCGGTATACCGGTACCCGGCCCGTACCCGCACCGCGGTGGGACGACGACACCACTTCCAGTTCGGACACTCACACGTGTACGACAGGCTGATATGTTGCGCCACGTCCTACGCCATCCCGTCGTGGCCTTTCCTGCCAGTCACAGAAGGCGCCAACTCCAATAACCAATACCAAGGACTGGAGACGCGCATGGGGCATTGCCGTTCGATCGTCATATGTCCCAGCATAGTTAGCATAGCCTACGAGCCTAACCTACCCTGGTTTAGCCCGCAGCCCGTCTACTCGCTCTCGATCTCTCGGCGTTCCAACCGCTCCGTCTTTTTGAATAGAAAACCCTCATACCCACACCGGCCACACCTACTGACCTTTTATGACATACTTCCTCCGGGACTTGCCGATTTCGCAATCCTTCTCCCCTTTCACCCATCCCCAAAAGGATAGAACGCGGCATCCTCGAGGTGATTACAGCAAGAGAATTCACCGGGATCCGGGGAATGAACAGGGGGAGGAGGAGAGGGGGAGAGAAAGTGGGGCAGCGAATGTGTCAAGAGAGTGAACGAAAAGAGCGAGGCAAAAATATATGAAAAGAGGAGGAAAAAGAAAGAAAAAGTCATCATGATCATACACCACGATCCCAGGACTTGAAGCTCGGCCAACCAACCCGACGCTTCATCATGTCATGACAAGGGTCGTTTGGAGCGGGCGGGGTTCATGCGGAGGTGAATTGAGCCAAAATGAAAGGCAAACATGACCGCATGAACACAGATGGCCGGCATAGTTTTGAATAGTGGTGCATCTCTGCGATCAATGACCACGATGACTACGTCACAGGAACCGCGCAGCGTGCCCGTGCTTGTTCGCTTGCCCCAAGATAAAAAATAATAATAAATAGAAGGGAGCGGACCATGACGTGGATATGGAACGATTCAGAGGGGTGCAAGGAAAAGGAAATCGCCACGTGACCGACATCAAATCATGTGACCAATCAACCAGCCGCGCACAGAACTTTTGTCATTTGATCGAGACGAGACGAGCTGCGTTGTGCATTGCGGTGCAGCGTAGACTGGTACAGTCCCAGCACTGCAGTTACCAAAAGCCGTAGATCGAAGCCCTGAAAATAACATGGCAAGAAGAAGAAACCCCATCTTCATGAGAGAATACACAGGTCGTCCCGATGTTACCGGAGGGGTAGGCAGCCAGCTGGCAGCAAGTGGCAGCCACAGTTCACGACCCTGAGACGGGATTCTCGAACTCCGTCGCCCGAAACAATACCTTCCAGTGAACGGAGGGATGGATGGGCGCGAGGACACCAGCAAGCAAAACAAGCACAGCCCCGCCCCCCAGGGTCGGAGTGACCAAATTGTGTGTCAGCGTCGGTATTGCGCCGAGTTGGAGGGCAAGGTAAATAGTAGATAGCGGCCATGCGGGATCCGCGAGGCAATCACTTTTTTTTGTTACTTCTCTCGTCCGTGCGCGGGAATGAAATATCGTGCGAGGGGCCGCACAGGTAACGATGACGTCGTCGAACGTCGAACGTCGACATGACGGACGGCAGTGAAGCAAGAGGTAGACGGAGGCAGAGGATTCCGCAGTCGGATGCAAGTCAGGTACGGCGACTGCAGTACCGGATGACCGTATGCGCTAGCACAGCAAGTGAGCTGTCGGCAAAGTTGTCCGGACATTGCACGATTCAGCATATGAAAGGGGAAATTGAGCGATCTTGTACACGATGCTTGGGGAAGGGGGGGTCGAGCGTTCGCTTAGATAATGATGGACACGCGGTAAATCCGGGGGATGAACGAGCTCCGATACCGGAACACCGGAACTCGACGTTATGAGCACGTCCTGTGTATATGGATGTGGAGCGTAGAAGAACGGAGAACGCCATTCGCGATCACAGGATGTTCGGAAAGTAAAAAGGAACATGTAGTGCACAACCGAGATGGCGTTGGTTCAGAGAGTATACAATAAACCGAACGATTACCACGCGCCATGGAGTACTTGGGTCCAGGTCCTCTGCATTTGGTCGACTGCAGTCTGAATTGTTACGAGATTGTTTAGAAATTTCATTTTTGTCCTGACGGAGCGCGGTTGCTGGTGGGACAGCGGCGTCCTAGCGAGGGCGGTGAGAAAAAACCCTGGATTCGGGTGTGCACCAGTGAGATACCAAGCACGACAAACTTGAAAGAACGCGCGCAAAGGGCGTGCCAGTGGCAGATCTTCTCATATGTCGCCACTGGAAGTTACGTCGATCAACCTTCCCGCCGACAACCACGGAAACCGAAGGTTGCCGAACCAAGTATAGTGTAGCGATCGCGGTCGTCGAGGTGACCGAAAGATTGTGTAAAATAAACGAAACTTTTACTCAAACTATAACATCGAGTAAGCGGGGATTGGTGACGGAGGCTCGCCAAATTGAAGACGACTCCATGGACATGATGCAAATCAATGGTTTTGCATTCTCCGAGCCGGAACCTGTAATTGGAACGTTCAAGGGGGCGAATGGAGCAACACAGGAAGAACGAGAACACATGCATGATAAGGAGACCCGAATTCTGGGGCCGCCGCATGTCCTTTTTGACAGTCATTGACTAAGAGTTTCCCCTCTGCTGTGCAGAGCCTGTAGGCCTTGCTGTCAGTCACTCATCAGGTACATACAGAACCCCACACTGGCACGTCCCTAAAAGCTTGAATATATCAATTGTCAAAAAACCTGCCCGTCTTTGCGAGACGTAAATCGAACGCCAACAGTCTTGCCACTGTCGCGCATGCCTGACCATCGAGCTAACCTGCAACGCGAAATGCCTCCTGAGTGACTGACAGCCAGTTTACGCAAAATTGATGAACCTCACGATCGAGTCACACGGCGATCACGAGAACGATCGTACTCATCCACCTGGACCTGCTCCAGTAGTGAGAAGCGAACGCGGGGAATGATTTGTGTGTCAGCTCGCATCCAACTGAATGCACGGTTCTAGACTGTCAATGGCCCCATGACAGTTTGACGCAACGACGGCAGTATTAAGTATTCAAGAACGTTGTTCGTTGCATTTCTTGACTCCTCGAGGCTGAGAAAACAAAAAAAATGCCACTGGCAGGACCTGTTGGGCCGTATCAGCCGAGTGAAAAATTTCAGCACCAACCCCCAAAAAATTGTCCACTTTTTCCTTTGCGGGGCAAGCGCAGGCAAGCGCCTCGTCGCGAGGCCGAACACGACTGCAAAAAAAAAGACAAAGAGGATTAAAGTTTTGCAGGGTGCGGGTGCCCCCTCGTTCGGGTTCGGGTTCGTGTTCGGGTGATTAGAGCGAGCGACTCGGAGAGACGAAGTAGGAATCACACGTGCGGAGTGTTACGGTATGAGGCGCGTGCGCACCTGCGCTCGCGACCCCCCAAGCGGTCCAGCCCTTCAATGACCCTTCAAGTTTGGCCCTTTGAACCTTCTAAATTTGAAAGGCGAACCACCGATCGCGCTCCACCGACGGACGGCCCGCTGATCTCCCACGTTAAGAAAGAAAGTCGAGACGTAAAACAAAGACTCGCCGACGCATGGTCGATCCGTTTTGTCCAAAGTGCCGTTTTCCCATCTTTTTTATCTTTCCATTTTCACCTCCCATGCCTGTGTTTGATAGCAGAATTGTGGATCACGCTGCCGTTACCTCACCTTCGCGGCCTGGCAGGGCGATTCAGAAACGAACCGCATGTCAAACTTGGCGGGCCCAGAGACGGCGTTAAACGACGGTAACCTTGATGAGTTCTTTGGCAAACAATTTGTCCCCGTTCGATGTCGTTTGCATTTATTTTGACAAGTGGCTTCGGCCTGACCGGCTAAAACCGACTCATCTCTAACTTGAAGTGCATGTGGGTTCTGTGTTTGCCCTTCTTGAAAGGAATGGGTCACCGTGTGTGCATGTGCACATATCAACCCTGAAGATGATGGAGATGAGACAAGTTCACCTATATGTACTAGCCATGGGTGAAGGGGCCAGCGGAATCACTTCTCAATTTGCGTTCGCATCGGACGGAAAGTGAGGTCAGGATTTCGAGATTGGAGCGGGTATTACGGAATCTTGGCGGTGGTGTCATGCCATTCTTGCCGCTAGCGCGGGTATGAACTCGCCCACAAAGGACTAGACTAAAAACATGGTTGGTGGCTTAGTGGTCTCACCAGGGCAAAGCTTCCATACAATGAATTATGATGTCGGGCCTACAGTACTAGCTTTTCAAACTTGTTCGTTCCGCAATCACGCAGACAAATGGAGATGTTTCATTTCGTTTCGTTCTTCACAAAAGAAGCTATCAAATACAGTCGTAAAGATCCGTTCCACTCGTGGAGTTGTCTGTCTATCTAGACGTCCTTCTCCTTCTTTCTCCGTTCGTTCCCTGTGCGCAAGTCCCTCCCGGGGACATACGACCGATAGATGAAAATAGATACCGATCCATGTGGAAGAAAAGTAGCAATGTGGATGCATAATGTGCCGCGCAAATGAGAGTTGCAATCAGATAATAATATGAAAGTGCGAAGGCGAAGAGAAAGTCCAGCAAATGTCAAATGTCGAAGGTAGGAATGGATATGGATAAAATGGGATGGCGGCCTAATGCATACGTGTGGAAACGCAGTTTATGCGGGGAATCCAATGGGATGGGTTGCGCGGCGACGATGTGAAGCAGGTGTGACGCATGCGGATCTGAGGGCGGCGCGTGGCGCGACGTGTCCCATGTCCATGAGGACGAGATAATGGGTCGCAGGTGCTCAGTGGCAACGCGCGAGAAAGGGATTTGCATATACAATGTGCACGATAGTGCGGTGTGAACTGCGGGAACGAGCGATGGTTGCTCAACCCGTCAGGCGACGTCTGAGCCTCCGCTTGGTCCTGAAGATGCTAAAGCGGAAGCTGAGAGAGATCGCTTGCCAATGGCGACGAAGATTCTCGGTGCACGTTGGCCTAGGGGTAAGATTGTAAGCAACCGTGGGAAACAAACAGGTACTAATTGTACTCACGTCCAGTCAGAATCTGCTTGTATGATTTCGCCTCCCTCGGTGGTGGGAGAGGCCTGTATCTCCTCTTGGCTCTTGGGCCGCTTGGTGGGTGATTTGGAGCGGCGGTAAAAAGATTTTTCCTTGAGTGGGGTGCGCTCGAATAGATCCTCCTCTTCCTCCTCCTCGTCCTCTAGGTAACGTGACTCATACGAAGCCTGCTCCTCAGAGGGATAGAACACCGGTGCTGGATGGTAAGCGGGGGTGGGCGATAGGTGGCGTCGTTGTAGATCGAACGAGGAACGCTGCTGTTCGATGTGGTACTGTTCATCGTCCGAGTCATCATCGTCCTCTGCGTATGCGCGCTCCCAGCGGGGGGGTTGACGAGAGTGGCCAAAGGGGGGAAAGTCGCGGAAATCGGGATCGTGTAGATCGCCGTGATGGTCGACGTAGACCTCCTTTACGGCCATCCTGGGAGACTTTGCAAGAGGGGAATTTGGCATGGGGGAGGCGTAGGCGGGGTCGAGGATACGCGCGATGTCGGCCTCGCGGGACGATGGGGAGTATGGCCGTGAGGAGAGGTGGAAGTGGCCGTTGCGAGATGAGGATGATGATGATGGTTTGCGCCTGAGACGGTGGCGGAGAGGGGGTTGTGATGAGGGGGATGAGCTAGTTGAAGAGGAGGCAGAGTCAGAGACGAGCATTGGAGGGGGAGCGTCGTGTGGTGACATGTCTTACGAGAGGGGGTGTGTGGGGCGGAGGAGAGCGGGATTATATAGTCCCACAAAGACAGACACGAAAACGCGCTCGGGCAACACAAGGCCTCCATTTCAGTAATCATTCCATAACCAGTTTACTCCATTTCCAAATCGGGTTACCCTCCAGTTCCGCCCATCTCAGATCTCGCCTCACGTGCGATCCCCGTCCCAATTGACCGTTGCGACCCCCCCAAGCTCAGGCCGTGCCCGGCTCGCCCTCCCTTGCCCACACGTTCCCCGCCTCGAGTTCCAGGCATGCCCAGTTGCCCTGCCTCTCCAGATTATCGCAATCCGAACCATCTCTACCTCTCCCGGCTCAATCCGGCAACCCGTCATGAATCGAGTCACGCACGTCGCTCATGACTCATCACAGTCCGCCCATTCGGCCTCGGCTCAGCCAATCCCGTCCACAAATCTTGTGCCTTCCGAATCCTACAATGCAATCTTCTTGTTTGTCTACAGCACCGTTATTCTCAAGCAACACCATACACTTTCCAATCGAACTGACCCCATGATGACCTCCACATTCTCTCGCTCCTTCTCATCTCCCGACGTATGCTGTGTTGCTCCGTCATCCACGCACCTTCCGAAAATATCACGGGAGGGAACGCCGACTTGTCACGGCTACTTGTTTATTATCTACAGTCCATGATAGCATGTGCAGCAGTGTCATGCCCGATGAGTCCATTGTTTCTTCCTGTCTCGTCCTGTCCAGAGCGCTTGCTTGCATTATTGTTCAACAGACTCCCCCTTGCCCAGATCAGGAAGCCGGCGGGTTAGATAAGATCCGTCCTCTCATCGTATCTTGGGCCCTTTTTCCATAGTACCTTCCACTGTACTCCATTGAGTCCGGCTTTACGCAGAAAAGACTAACAATAGCTGTGTTCACTCAGGACACCTTCCCTGCTCCGCACTCCACCAGGGAGAACAGCGTACGGGAATGTGTAGCTCGTATTTGTCCCACGCATGCTAGCGGGTTAACCTTCGTATCCTGTATTTTTGGACAGACTGTCGTGTGTTCCGCGTAAGGCCGTGGAGAAAGACGCCTACACGTTCGCCCTCGGATATGTGTCGGCCGCAAATGTCACCTACCTGCCTTATCCGTACGACGTCGTGTCGATGGAAAGGGGTTGCTGTGGATGGGCAGCTTCATGGCCTGATTCTAATCACTCTTGCTCTTGCCTTCGTTCCTGTCTGGTCTAGGGCGACGGGCGTACAGACATGTATGGTTCCCTCCCAGCCTCATCTGCAGCAATACCCCATCCCACCCACGCGAGAAAGAATGGTGTCATGATCCTCCCTCACTATGAAATATCACGCGTCCATCAGTCCTGTAATCTCATCGATATCGCTCCCCCACTCTGCGATAGCATATCCGGTACCCCTGATGCCTGACCCACATGTTCACGTTCAATCGTTCAATCGTTCCATCGATCCGCAATACGCCTCTCCTCCTCCTTGATCGCAACACCCTCCTCCACACACACCTGGAATTCACAGCTTGACGCCTGATAGATGGCCGGATCTGTCTGCGTTGCCGTTTTCGTGTACCTCTGCCGGAGTGCCTCCCACGAGACGAACGACCGAGACGCCCTTTTCTCCATTGGTTGGCTGCTGTTGCCGCATCACCATCAGGCACTCTAGTGCGAGGAGCTCCTTGGCACTAACCACTGGAAATAGATGCGACCCCGCATCACCTCAATCACGACCAGAACAGTCCATTAGTAACGCTCCATGTTCATTCCTCCATTCTGACGGAGACACCCATCTAGTGTCTCGCCACGCCACGCCACGCCCTTCCAAACCGTGCGTCGTTTTCCCATCGATTTTTGGCAGGCTTCCACACACGTGCATCGTCATACCCTTGCGCCCCCTTCGTTATCGTCACCGAACTAGATTGACTGGTGCGGCGTAACAGTCGGAGCGTCATCCACCCCTAACTCCAAGCTCAAGGTCGACCGTTGTTGGCGTCCGGTCTAGTAGCCAGCCTAGGTTGATCGCGACGAGTTAGGCATCCATACCCGTCTTGTCAGGGGCCCAGCCCTTGCCAGTCTCATATCAATTTCCATATCCGTCTGGTCACCGGCATCGATTCTCGAGAGCGTGTCCCTCGGGGCGCAAGCACATGGAGAAAGGGGTCCCGACTTATCGTCTTCATTCACCGTGTTATCTTATCGGATCGCATCTCTTCCTCTTTCCCCTATGGCGAACATCTCTTCGTTTATTACGAACCGCAGTCCGTAACAGCTGCCATAGATGGATTCTTTTTTGTCTTTTTGTTCTGGGACGCCGGCGGAATGTCCCGGGACGCGAATTCGGACACGGGTAATGGTTGATTATAGATAGACATGATTATATAGATAGATCATCCGGTTTAGAACACCGAAACGAATGAGAGAAAGAACGAACGAATACGAACAGAAGGAAGGACGGGCATCCCGGAACGCTGGTGCAGTGAGTTACCGGACACTGGGATATCCGAGGCCCGGGCGTGCTCTCCTCTCTCGACTTGCGCTGGCTCTACCCTTTCCAGGCTCGGGATTTTGCGGGGCAAGCCTTCTGTTGAGCCAGTGGCGATTAAACGGTTTCGACCCCCCCACGATCGTCGTTCTCCCCGCACGGCGGCCTTTCCGCCGGCCGTTTGCATGCGCAGTTAACCACACCGTTCTCCCCTCTCTCTCGGCGTTCCTTGTCCCTGGATCACCGAGCACGTCAAAAAGGCATCGCAATCGCAGTAATCCCGTGATGTGATGATCAGGAGCACTGCAGTGCAGTGTCTGTGCATACGTATGTGTGTCAGCGAACATGGGATGCATCATGATGGCGTATTATACGACGGCGATTAAAGCTCCAAAGTATCTCCGGTTAGTTCAAGTTGTCAGTTCTTTCCTTGCTTCGCGGATCGCTCGCCAAATCACCCCGAGATGGTATAGATAAGATCAAGTGACCGGAGTTTAGAGCCAAGGCATGATTACAGTGCAGGGCTATCCCAATCTTTCGAGTCGTCGTTGGAAACTGATATGATGATACGTATACGGGTGACAGGATTAGAGCTAGACGATGTCATGTGCAGCCAGCACACACTGTCATACACACATGCACGACACGCACTGGAAGTATCATTGGCAGAATCAGAACACGGCCCGTGGAAATGTATTATTAAGATATGGATAGCGAAGGAGGGATGACACGTCGTCACCGATCTGATTCATGATATAGATATCCCGTCGGAACCAAATGTGTGATGACATATCTCGTGCTGGCCGCATCGGCCCGAAATTCTACGAGCGCGAGGGAAAACTTGGAGAGGCCCGGGAGGAGGGGGGAGGGGTCGAGTCGGTCCTTACCGCCGGATGCGATACCTTCACGGCTATCAAAATATTGCACTGGTGTCGTGCGGCGATAAAGAGAGGTTGACCATTGGCCCGAATTTGCCTTTTGGTCCTGTGCTTTGTTGTTTGATCTCATTGGATCACTCTCTAATCTCAAAAAAGCCGCGAAACGAAGAAGAACGCGCCCAGCCAACGGGTACGCCCTCCCCGAAACGTTTGCTTATCAATTCACTCGTACTAAGCGGGGGTTCGAACCTATAGATTACGAGAACAAGTCTGAAAGGGATTCAGATTCAGAAAGCAGAGGGAAGGGACACGTTATGGTGTCGTTATGCACATATGCACCGTATGCTACTTTCCGTTCCATAGCGAACTACAGAACCGAACAACGAAATGAACGGGGAGACCGTCCCGCAGGAAGCCGTAGTGTGAGCCTGTGGGCGTGGGTTACTTCAAGTGGTACATGCCGAGATGGCTCGACTGATACAGCCGGCGTTCCAACGGATGGTTTGACCGGTCATCCGAATGACTACCGAATATCATATCCGACGATCCGTCAATCGCGCGTAATCAGGGTGCTCTGCTTGATTACTAACTTACTAACAAAGGAGTCGGTGTTTCTCGCCGAGCAAAAAGGAAAGAAAGAGGAAGAACGGGAACAAAGAAAAGAAGAAAGTCAGAAAGGGAAAAAATAAGAAGAAAGGAGAGAAACGATACGAAACACCGGACATTCTCCCATATGTGTCGGGGAACTCTGAAGTCCAGAGTTCCCTAAGGAGTGCAAGCTTGAAACCTTCCCAACGTTCTACGCAGTCACGATAGTACTAGACAAGGTAGCCTCTCGATCTTCGACCCGGAGAACGTGACGCCTTATAAAAATCTTATAAATCAATTGATCGATACTCGGCAGACACGTCGTTTTTCGTTCCTTGCACAGCGATTGCCTATCACCCAGCCGCATCGCCAAGATCATAGGCCCATCAGTACTAATCGTGATTTCGTCAACCGGCGAATCTTGACGTAGGGACCCCGGCCGGCGGGCAACAAAGAAACCTTGGTAATTTCATTTCGGTGATCTCCGGTGGGTTCCGTCCGACTTGGCCGTATCGCGGTTGGCTGCTTTCGTCCCTCTAAATGAAAACCCTACATACATGGTAACTTACATTTGGTACATTGTAGCCATGTGCGTGCGTACCTCCGATATCGACGAGACGTGCCACTCCTCGGCGAACGACTGATCCACATACCTCATCCTCGATCGACGAAGCAATTCAATGCAACGCTAGCACTGACTCGGATACTTTCGAAATACGATCCGATGCCCAAGCTGAAGTCCAAGGGCGATCATCTCCTCCAGTGCCCCACACATATCCACATCTACGCGAGAACATCTCCCTCGAAAGAACGATGGAGGCTCCAGGATCACCCAATGTGGAAATCGCACTGCCGGCAGACACGTCACCACGGGTAATTGACAAATCTCAGGTCCACATCATGGCCATCGATCGTCACCGGGGCTGGGACTTCGAACGAAGTTTCGTCATTGAGTCATCGCCAAAGGGTCACGCGCTGCGCCTTCACTGCCTCGGCAATCGAATTGTATTAATGTCGAACCGTAGACAGGATCGAATCACCATTGGCCACTGGATTGATTGATTGACGCGTCGCGCCGGTTCGTTCGACCCACAGCAGCGCCTAAATATGAATGTTTTGATATGTTGTAAACCGTCAATGACGTCGCGAACGTATCCCTTTCTCATTTCACGTGCGCACGCGCGAGATTTGAGCGAGAGATTAGCTTGGCTGCGGGTGACGAGAACCTTTGTTCATAAATGAATTGACAGATGACGATGACAGCGGCAGGGAGGAGATGCTGTGGGACATAAGGAAGAAAGGGGGGCCGATGAAAGGGCTGAAAGGAAGAAACATACAAAGACGTTGACATCGACATCTTGGCGACGTGCGTGGCGCGTGGCTCCGAAAGGGCCTCGTTCTTTCGAGTCGACATTGAGCGTGCACGCGCACACGTCCACGTCCACATTTCACGTTTCACGTCGCGTGAATCTGATTCAAGGGTCCATATTCAATCTTGGGAGGAGGGGGGGTCAGGTGGCGGACGCTCTCCACGAGGAAAAGGCAAGGGTCATTGTCCGCGGCCAGTGCGAACCGGTCCACCAGACGCCGGAGCCGCTTTGGGCCAGTTCGTCGTCTGCTGTGCTCGTGAGCAGTGCGTCCGGCGTGCTGTAGCCTCGTGGCGTTTGCTCCTATTCCTGCGTATGGTTCCAACCTATACATCTGGCCCGAGAAAGACACTCCGGGATACGACACCCCCCAGTCTCACACATCTGGTACCTGGAGGTTCGGGTGGAGGAAGAGTCAGGATGGAGAAAAAAAGGGGGGGTCCAGGGTTGGCGTCGTTCAACATTAATCAAACAGTTCGCTTTCATATCCGATTTGAGCGCCTGCGTGTCGAAGTTGATTTTTCTTCTTCCCTGTTTGAATTAACTTTCTTTTCCGAGGCGAAGCGCGGTGCTTGGTCAATGCTGGACGTTCATTATTGCGATACATACATGCCAAGTACTGCGAGAATGGATACTCGCGGAACCAAACTTTGAGAGTCGTCTTCCATTCCGGGACTGTTCAGCAAGTTGTGCGGATCTCTGTGAGTAACCCAGCCCCGGGGTCGAACGTTCGAACACCGAAGAGCAGTTCTTGCAAGGATTGGGGGTGGATGCTTCGAGATGAAGAGACAGGGGATGCGGAAAAGGGACATCGTACCACTCGTCTACCTAGTGAGTTCCTGCCAGCCAAATGCATCAACAATCAATTGCGGCTGCGTTGCTGCAAGGATTCGCTGTTGCATCACAATTTGACAAAGTACGTCGTAGTACTTCCGACACCATGTCGTGAGAAAAAGTTCATATTGACTCTTCTTCCGACTCAGAGAGTCACTGCTAGGCGAGCATTCAAAGATGAATCGATGGTAACCCCTTTACTGACTGATCTCCGTTTATTCATCCTAGCCGACCTTCCGAATGGCTGACGTGCACGCTATGGCATGATGTTCGGCAAAGAAACCATGGTGTGCCATGCCAGAGAGCAAAAGTAAGATCACTTCACATCAATGCGTGGGGTCGAGCAGGAGTCCACAGTGGATTGTCGGATATGGAGTACAACCTTCCCGATTATTTGATTTTGGATTTTGACTTGGTGCTTCTTTCTCTCCCTGACCGTGTCAATTGGACGTCATCGCGAAATGGAAAACCGCATGACTATTGGACGCTGCCAGCTCAACTTTGCCATGTCACTGCAATTGGCCGTTCTGTGTATCAGTGCCAATCTCGACGAGGGACGTAAAAAGTGAGTAATGCATCGCGCTGTTTCTGCTAGACTCTGTCGTTTACTGATCGTGGCGTCGTCGAATCGATTAACAGTTTAACATCCGTTGCATCGAGACACTAATGCCTCTTGATTCTCTGACTGCAAGATCACGCGCGCCAGGTATCATCTATTCAGAACACCTTCCCGTCCGCAGGTCAGAAGACGTAAACGACCGTCGGGCGGCAAAAAGTTCTACTGATTGATGGAGATAATGGACCGTGTAATCAGGAAGTCAGATCGATCGGCAATTTACTCGTTGACGTATCAACTACATACGTTGCATTCATCCACTTTTTTGCTTTCTCATTAATTTTTCGTCACGCCTCGTCATCTTCCCTCTGCACCCGCTACGCATGGTCGGTAGTCTCTCACCACGCGGGCTCAAACAGATCTCATGGAAATTGCGAGCATCCGATTTTTGCGTCGAGCTTGCCTCATTGCTGCGGGTATTACCAAATGGAGACTAGGACCTGCCCTTGCATCGGATGATTTTGTGGATGCCTAGGCTTGAGCTTTGTGATACGGTCACTTGGCATCCACGTACCTGCAGGAGGTGTGTGCTTTACTAACAGTTGTTCCGCAAAACGTCTATCCTGCAGAAATCCCCGACCCTGCCCACTGCGGCGCATTATAGTAATTCATGACCGTTGCGCAACCGTACTGAGTATCTCTGAACACATCTTCCACCCTAGTCTCGAAGCAAGTCATGAAGGCCCAGAACGCCAAGTGCTTCCTCCAATCTTTCTGCCACTATGTCGGATAGAAAGCCCGATTCCCGCCTTCTCATTATTGCCGGACGTCGCACCGTCTTCGTGTCTCGCTCCAAAGAACGACCCCTCTCAACACGCCAATTAAACGTTTCCTCGATGGCTGTTCGTCGCTCTATATCAATACAACAAGTCTTTCATTGATCTTCGCCCCTTCGTGCCAGCCATGTCACTCCGAGCCTCAAACTCACAGGCCCATCCATCCCTGATTCCGGGGATTCCAATACTTTCCGGATATGCACCTTTCACTATGCCTCGAGTTGTCCGCATTGCTGATGTCGACCTGGTAATGACACCCCATTTAGAATGGTTTCACCCCTCTTGGCTGGACTTATCGTGAGCCTGCCAGTGCCGCCCCTTCAATGCTCGGGTTTTTGTGGCTCCTGTTGGACGTCAGGGTGGCGATGCCGCCATACCATGCCAGCGATGCCACGCGATGGATCGTTCGTTAACAATGATGCATTGATATCCGTCGGACAAGAGTCTTTGGGCCCATTGACTGAGTCTCGATCTCGTCCCTAAATCAACCGGTCTGATAAGCGGCCGGAGCACCGCCACGATATATGCCAACTTCATCACGTCGTGTAGATGTGTTTCATTTACTACATTGTACGTCCCTTCATACTTGGATCCATGCACACCATACATTGCAATTTCTCTTTGTATTTCATGACAACGCATGGCCTTATTATTCCCCTGGCCAATTCAACGAAGCCTTCCCATTCATCCATCTCCATGACACTTCATGTACGTGTATCGTATCTGACCTCCTTATCGACGTCTCCGTGTCTTCTTCAGGACTAGACCTTGCTGCATTGGTTTATGGTTGCCAACAGAGGGCAATGGCTGCTAGGAACAAGGTCCCCCAAATGGGCTCGTGTGGTTCCTGGTGGGTCCCTGTTCGTCTGGCCCCCTCCGAAGCTGGCCGTCCCCATGTGACGTAGGGTCACTGCATCGGCTCGCCTTTACGACTTCCCGTAAGAGGGCTTCCTCGATCGCCGCGTCAAGCCGGCCCTACTCTTCCCGAGTGGTCCGACTATCTTCACGAACTAGGCGAAACCAAAAGACGAAAATCAGTCCCAGATAGGGAAAACCGAGTCCGTTAGATCACTCTTACATTAGTGGACCCGCACAGTAGTAACGAGGTGCTTTGTGAGGTACGACAAACGTTCGTGAACTTGTTCTGTGTGCTCTCCGTTAGCGCGAAACGAACGCGGTGTGCGAAAACGACGCGGACTCACCTTTGTACGGAATTTTGACAATAATAATATGGCATAGTTGTCCGATCCGAGTGCTGTTCGGACGGTCACCAGCCTCGGACGTCCAACAAGTCTTTTCCTTTTCCTTTTCTGCGGCGATCGGTTGATTGCCAAGACCTCCCGCGAGTTGCTCTCGTCTTTGCTGACCATGACCATGTTCGGCTTCGGTTTCGTCGCTGGATTTTGCCGTTCCACGACGACTCGGAACAACTCTGGGGTATGCTCCTTTCAAGCCAGCTTTGCTGGGCCCGTTACGAATCCCGAAACGAACGCCAGACATGGTATCATGCGAGTTGGAAGAAGGAGTAGTTGGATAGGGGGTCTGGTAACACTCTGCCGGAATGCCCATGCTTTCTGAAGCTTGTTGTGTTAGAGCTCGGAGACGAGGATGTCACTGAGTCTCCTCAACTTTGACCGGGTACTAGTTATATATCTACTTATTCAGGGCGTCAAGGGTGGTCGTTCTTCGGAATATATGTGAACTGTCAGTGTAAGATGGAGCTTCTGTGACCTTCCAAGCAATTTGCAAGTGGTGATAACATTTTTCCCTTCGGCCAATTGAGACCATGTCAATGAGGCAGAGGCCATCCGTCGCTTGTAGGATGGAGGGCCTCCAAAACATTGGCATGCTTGCCATCGGGCCCCAGCACTCCAAGCGCCAGATGCGGCGGCGTGCTCCGCACTCCAAAAAACTCTCCTTTCCAAATAAGGAAAAAGCTCACCAATCACATGGCGTTGGAAATTAGCGCGCTTCCCTGCCCAGGTTCGCTGGCCAGGCCTCCAACATAGGGTAAGCTTACCAGGGTTTAATACAGTGACGTCGTCCAATCTAGTGCGCTAGGTTGGCTGCGATTCGCGAAGACTTCAGTGTGGCAAGCCTCCAAGTTCATTTTCAGCTCACGTCACCTGACTCACCTCCGATACACGGGTCGTTTGGAGCCATCACCGGCCCGACCCTGGCAAGTCTGCAAGTCGCCGAGTCGTTCTCCCTCGCGCAGGCGCACATTGCGTTAGGTTTTCTCCAGGTTCACTATCGGTGGCTTCAATGGGAACGATCCTAGAGTCTTCGAGCAAAAACTTGCAGGCAACAAGTTGAAGTCCAAGATTTGGCTCGTTTTCGACCTTCAACCAATCGTTCGAGCCTTGAATCAATGAATCCGTTTGAGTTTCAGCTTCAGGCCTTTAGCTTCAGGGCCGAAAGCCCTCGCCTAAGTTGAGCCTAGGACATCATCCTGCTGTAGCAATGCTTGGTGAATCGTGATGGTGGCAGCGGCAGCGGCAATTGTGATGGTGGTCGGCGTTTGTCCTCGTTATGTTACTTTACCAGCCTGAGGAGGCCAGGCGCTTCTCAAGGAGTTCATAGGGAAGCCTGGAGGTATGTGTGCGCTTGTGGGGGGAAGGGCTCCAGTACCTCCGCCGCCGCATCGACAAACGCCAGCCACCATTTCGCGACTTGCTGTCCAGGGTACCCAAGGTCGTGTCCGATCATCGTTGGACTCATTTGTTCAGAATGCTCTGCGGGCTGAGCGAGCGATTCCGACCAGTCTGAGATCTGAATCTCGCTCAGAGCTACTATAGTTAGTCGTATCGGCGGCGTCGTGAACCGTTGATCGGCCCGGACAACACGTTATGACGAGTCGGGGATGCGCGGCTGGTCCCATGGGGAAGAAGGAAAAGCCTAGATTGATCAAGTCGTGGGTGATCGTTGTGGGTGAAGTTTATGTGAGTGGAGCCAAGCTGTGGTATGTTTATATAGGCTCCAGTGGGCTCCACTTTGTCACTAGGAGTTCTTAGATTTCCAAGCTAGTACTTGGTAAGTACTAGAATATCACCCCACGTCCTCGCCACAGGCCCGGAGTCACAAGCAAGTTGATCGTCCTGCACGACGATTCAACACAACGAGAAATCAACGACTCCGAGTCACCGGTCTTCTTAGTTCTAGCATGTCGAATCAGGAAAACAAAATTCAATCATGTTTGCTCTGAAAATCTATGTTTTTTGTTTAAAAATAGCCAACGATTACATGCGTGCAAGGTGGGCCGACTCCCTAGAGATAATCGCACGAGCAGACCAGCTACTCCAGGCATCTACAACAACGCCAGAGGTTGAGTTCCCTCCCCTCCAATTTGCGCTGGCGACTTCTCTCTTCTCTCTTTCTCTGCAATACCGTTGCCCGTGGAAAAATAAATCATACCAGGGAGTACACCAAAGGAATCCGCACTATGCGTGCGATAGTCATAATGCCCGGCTACATTCGTTTTACTTCTTCGAAGAAGAAAACTCGGATGACGTCGATGGGTTTCGTTCCGATCGAGCGGGCAGTGAAAGCGACAGCGACGATAGATATGTTATGAGCCCCGCGACACGTTCGGGTCGTTTAAGTCGTCTGAAATTACGGACGACACTAAACGCACAGTATACACGTCAGTCGAGGGGGGACAAGATCGAGGAGGACTCGAAAAACTCGACCTAGGGTTCTGTGCATATTGCGTTTCGAGCTGCCGATGGTTCTGCGTCGACTTGCCCCCGCATGGAGACTACGAAATCGTTGCAGCGGAAAAAAAAAGTCTATAGGTCGACGTGGTGAGCGACAATGCTGCCTTGCCACTGGCAGTCAAGGTGAAACCAGACCTTGGTGTGTTTGCCTTTAAATCTTGATCTATCTCTTGGGAATTCGGATCTTGTGTGCATGCTTGTGGTCTTCGTTAGGACTTCCGCGGGCGGTCCTGGGTGTGAGGTCAGATATCTGAAAGTCGATGACCCATTCGACATGGACTTACCCATAGGAGCCCCGCAGGGGATCACTAAGTTTGCAACTACAAGTAAGCATGCTTTGGATCCAACTATCTGGTTGGAGATTGGCTATAAAGCCGAGGGGTGTGTTAGATGATGATAGCGAAAAGTCCACCGCAACGCCAGCACCTTTTCTATCCGGAGCGTTTGTGCTTTGGTTATATTTGGTCAACATTCGGGGGGCCGGGGGCAGTCCTAGACCCTGGCGAGGCTGTGATCGTCCATACTACCGTGAGGTTTTGCCAAGTGCTCCCTAATACGATTGTTTCTTTCGGAATTGACCAGAAGGACCCAAGCCAACCTTTGGGCGTGTTTTCAGAAAAATCGTATCGCATCGCCCCACAGCAAAGACCAGCCTCCGAGTCGTTCTGAAGTTTCAACCTGATCATGATCACTCAGGCTATGACCATCATGACGATATCACCGGGGCAGCTATGTAAGATAGTAGTGGCGGACTGCGTGCGTCAGCCAAGACCGTGAAGCGGGGTAGAGACAACGCCGTTGACAGGATCGGTTGATTTGCCTCGATGCCATGTCATAGCTTGCAATCTCGTCCTACTAGTCAGTGCCTAGTGCCTAGTCGGATGGGCTGTGTGGGCGAAGTTGCCGCCGCCGCATGCAATGCTTTTCACTTCACAAGGTGTCGGCCATCTTGGCAAATATCTTGGCTGGCACTTGGGTATGGCGATAAGACGGTGCTGAAGCGGTTCGACCGCGGCCTTCGCAGGGACGTGAGACCCTTGAATTCGAAAAGGTCCACGCTGACGTGAAAAAGGCATTGCATTCAAATACATGATCTAGTGTAAACCCCAGGGCGAGATATACCACCGGGATTCGACATCCCGTTAATTTTTGTCTTCTATATCGTTTTGATTGAAAAAAGAAAGAAAGAAAGAAAGAAAAGGAATGTACGCGATTCAGACAACAACCTGGCGAATGACGCAGAATGTTCGGTACACAGCCCGCGAAATGCCAAAAGGAGAAGAAGTAAAAGACCAAGACAAGTTTTTCTGATCAAATGTCGTCGACACAAAACTTCAAGAATAACCCAAAAGACGAAAAATCAGTTCGCGGAGAAGGAGAAGAAAGTTCATTAGATCACTCTTACGCTAGTGGATCTGTACGAAGAAGTTCTTTCTGATCGAGTGCACCAAACGTTTGCACAACTGTCTATGCTCTCTCCGTCAGCCCGACGCGAAACGACCGGCGGCGCACGAGGACGACGCGTATTTACCTTTGTAGGGAACTTTGACAATAAGAGAACGGCACAGTTGCCCGATCCGAGTTCCACTGCCATTTGTCTGGCCTCGCACATCTTTTCCTTTTCGTGTTCCGTTTCTTCGGCTGGGCGTTACTCCGGGAGGGTGAACGTAGGGGTACGATCCTTTTCCAGCTTTACTGGTCCGGGCAGAATAGCCGAGACGAACGCCAGACAAGGTACGGTGCAAGTTGAAACGGGTAGCTGGATAGTCGTTGGAGGTCTGACAACATGCCGGAATGCCCATGATTGCCGAAGCTTGTTGTATGATTGTGTTGTAGCTTGGAGACGAGGGTATCTCCTCAACTTTGAGTAGGATGACTGGATTTATATCTGTGGACGGCGTATCCAGGACGTCAAGGTGGTCATTCTTCAAGTTCCAAAATCTAAATGAAACTTCTTTGCTGCAGCCTTTTCCGAGATGGTACCTGGAATGATAAGGTTTCGCCCGTCGGCCCATTGGAACCATGTCAATGACGAGGAGGAGGCCACCCGAATATTAATCATGGCATGGAAGACGGCTCCAAAACACTGGCATGCTCCACATTGGGCTCGGAGTGCTGTGCGCCAGTAGTGGCGACCTCTCTACGGGACCTAAGAGACATCCGCAGGTAGCAACGTCGTTCGATGCTCGGTCAGCCAAAACCGTGAGGCGCGGCAGAGACAACGCCGTCGAGTGGTTGATCTGCCTCGGTGCTATGTAGCAGCCTCGTCCTAGTGCATGGTCCACATTGCAAGGCGTCGGCCGTCTTGGAAAAAGTCTCGGTTGGCTGCTGAAACGGCTGCGGCGCTCGCGGGGGATGTAAAACCCTTGAATCCGAAAGCGTCCAGGCAAACATGAAAAAGGCATCGCATTTACATCCAAAGTAAACCACCCATGGGACAAGATATACCACCGGGATTCGACATCCCGTTTTTGTCTTCCCAAGACTGTCCGGAATGAAAAAAAAAAAGAAAGAAAGAAAAGGAATATATCTGATTCAGATAAGATGAGTAAAAGGGCGACTCGCGCGGCATAGACCGCTGCAGAATGTTGGTACACGTTGACCATAATACATTTAGTGAAATGCCAAAGAAGAAGCAAAAGACCGAGACTTTTTTTGTTAGATGCTGTCGACACAAAATTCTAAGATAAACATGTTCAAGTATCGGATTTCGCTTTTGGTCTCAAGGTTGGGTGAAGGACCTGTTCGTGTAGGGCCTTGCCGGCTGGCACCTAAGGGCAGGTCAGCGCAAGGCGAAACATATCATGAAGGCCGAGGACATACCATCGGGTATACGTGCTCGTTCCTCTCTACTATGCATTCCATCAAGACGGGCTTCGATTCATCATACTCGAGGAATTCCTTCATCTTTGCAGGTAGCTCCTCTACGTTGCTACACCGGATCGCATGAACGCCCATTGCCTTAGCGAGGAGAACAAAGTCAGGATTTGTCATCCGTGTATGGGAGTATCGTGCATCGTAAAAGAGATCTGGTTCAAACGTCGTGAGCCGCCGCCCCAATGCTAATCTGGAAGCAAGAATATACCTTGCCATTGCAGCACCATTCCCTGGAATTCGTTGTTCAGAACGAGAACCTTGACACCGATGTCGTATTGGGAAGCGGTGGCGAGTTCCATTGCAGTCATGCTGAACGAAGCATCGCCGTCGATATCAACCACAGTCTTATGCGGTGCGGCGACTTTGGCACCGATAGCTGAAGGTAGACCAAAGCCCATCGTCTAAATTCACAAGGGAACGTTAGTCTTCGGAGGAAAGGAAGAAAAACACAACATACGCCGAGACCACCAGAAGTAACCATGGACCGAGGCGTTCTCCATCTAAAATGTTGAGCTGCCCACATTTGATGTTGACCGACACCTGTAGAGATGACCACATCCTCCTTCTTGTGAGCCGTCTGCTTATCGAGCTCTTCGATGATTTCTTGGGGTTTGATGCGAGCGTTGGGTCCAGCAGTCTTTTCGTAGGTGAAAGGATACCTTTCTTTCCATCCCTTGATGTTTGTAAACCATTCTTCGCGCGGTATCGATCGAATCAAAGGAACGAGAGCAGACATATTTGACACGACGTCACCGAGAATCGGGATGGAAGCCTCGACGACTTTGTTGATGTTCTTGGGTTGAATCTCGAAGTGGATGATACCTCCGCGTCCCTGGGCTGCTGCTGCGCGCGCAGCAGGCGCGAAAGTATCGACCTTTCCGGTGACACGATCATCGAACCGCGCACCGAGGGCGATGATCAAATCGGCGTTTTGCATAGCCAGGTTAGCATAGGCCGAACCGTGCATGCCGAGCATGTGCAGGCTCTTCTCGTTGGTCTCATCAAAGGCACCAAGGCCTTGCAGAGTGGTAGTCACGGGAATGTTGCCTTGCTCGGCAAGCTGAGCGAGCAACTTGGGACCCAAGGGAGAGGACAGGACACCATTTCCGGCATAAATGATTGGCCGTTGTGCCTGGTTGATCAGGCTGGCAGCTTGCTGGATGAGAACGATGTCGGTAGGGGAAGTGACGAGTTGCAAGGGGTTCGTCGGCAATGTGTGTGACCCAGGGGTAGTTGCTCTGTAAGGGAGTGGAGTGCGCAGGATCCCAGCGGTGACATCCTTGGGAAGGTCTACGAGAACCGGGCCGGGACGGCCGGAGGTGGCAATCTTGAACGCTTCATTGATGCGTCTGGGCAATTCGGCGATATCCTTTACCATCACGTTCCACTTGGTGCAACTTCTCGAGATACCGATCACATCGGCTTCCTGGAATGCGTCTGAACCAATAGCAGAGGTAGCAACCTGCCCACAGAATACGACGAGAGGGACACCGTCAGAGAGGGCGTCCTGCATGGGTGTCACGACGTTTGTTGCTCCAGGGCCGGAGGTAACGAGGACGACACCAGGCTTCCCAGACACACGGGCGTAGCCTTCCGCCATGTGGCCAGCACCCTGCTCGTGGCGGGGGAGCACGAAATCGAAGTGGTTGGAGTTGTATATAGCATCGAATACGGGGAGGATGGCTCCGCCTGGGTAGCCAAAGATGTGCTTTACACCGTGGCGAAGCATCATCTCGTGGAATATCTGTCCACCAGACATGCCAACAAAGGAGTGATCAAGAACAGCTGCAGTGTCGCGGTGTTCCACCGGCGCAGGGAAAGGGACATGGTTTGGTTTGGGTCGACTAGTGGAGGAGGATGAGTGCCTTTGCAAGGATGAAAACAGTCTAGAAATATTACACTGCAGGTGCTGGGGTGGCGCCTCTCGGAGATGATCTGCTCAAGTTTCTAGCTTGATCTCTGACTCTTGATTTCGCTTCAATAATAGTAGAGGACGCGATCGTAGACTTTGAGCGCGTGAAGCAAGCAGTCGTGACCGACTTTTGAGCACTGGTAGTGCGGAGAGCTGCATGGAAAGACATTTTGGTCGTCGTCGTGACGAAGCAGCTGAAGAAGAAACCGAGTCAGAGACAAATTGCGCGGTCAAAGTGGAGTTTTTTTTTCCATGTTAGATCGAGTCACCCCTTGATAGCCGTCGGCCGATACCCATATTTGGTAATTACCGAAAGTCCGACGTCCCATCAATTGACTGCAATCAAACATGGGTTGATGCCCATTCACAGATCTCTTTGAGATTGAACGAGCTCGTTCTCTGCAGAGAGAACAACTGTTCTTCTACATGTACACCGCGAGCGGCCGATTGGCAGTGACTGAGTTTTTGCACGACACTTGCAACATTGCGGTCGCCTAATTTGGACTGGCGTAACGCCTTGCCGTATGTCGCTGCCTGGAACTTTGAGCAGCTGATGGCCCAAAGCTGATCGAACGTTCAAACATTCGCGCACACATGTGGGGCAGCACATATTAGATACATAGATACACTGAATGGCTTTCAAACGTCGAAAGGCGAATGGCAAACACCCTCGTTGATAGACTCTCAGGAGCTAACTGCCTAATTCGGTACGCTTGGCAAATTCGCGCGCTCCGTTCAATCCGCAACCAGAATGACCTCAATAGCAACTCAATTTGTGAGGCAAGGCAAGAAGGTAAAGTACGGATACTCCCAGTCCTCGTACAAACAAATCGGACGTTCGTCATACCCAGATTGTCGCCATCGGCAGAAACTACGCCGAGCATGTCAAGGAGCTCAACAACACGACACCGAAAGAGCCCTTCTTTTTCCTGAAGCCCACTACGAGTTACATGCTTTCAGGGGGAGACCTGGAGATACCCCGCGGAGTGCTCGCCCACCACGAAGGTCCGTCCGTTCCTTTGCTTGCCCCGAGCTGGGTTTGACCCTCGTCCGCCGACCAGTCGAACTCGGTCTCGTCATTGGCAAAGGCGGACGAAACATCTCGCAGGATGCTGCTGAATCTCACATCGCTGGATACGGTGCGCACGGAAATTCGTACCCGCGATGCTATAGACTCATTCTTCTCGATTTCTTTTCTACTATCTAGCCTTGGCGGTCGACATGACCGCGCGCAACATGCAAGAAGAGGTGAAGAAGAAGGGCCTTCCATGGTCCGCTGTGAAAGGCTTTGATACCTTCACCCCCATAGGGCAAGTCTCTATCCCTCTCGGCGCACCACCGCTTTCCTAGCTGACATACAACTCAGAACGTTCATACCCAAGACTTCGGTCTCGGATCCCCATAACCTCCGACTTGATCTCAAGGTAACATATTCCTTGGCGTACGAGAGGCGTGCGACTCACCCGCCGCACATGGCAGATCAACGGCGCAGTCAAGCAGGATGGTACCACCGGCGACATGATTTTCCGCATTCCGAGACTCATCGAGCACATTTCTTCCATCATGACGCTCGAGGTTCGTCGTCGATGCCCCTCTGCGGCCCGTGTCTTCCTATCTTGCCTTTACTGACTATACCCACAGGAGGGCGACCTCATCCTCACGGGCACACCCTCGGGTGTCGGCCCGGTCACACCTGGCGACAAGGTCGAGTGTACGCTCGCCGAACCCAGCGGCAAGATCCTCGACCAGCTGAACTTCACTGCTGTTTCGAGAGACGGAGGTTATTCGTTCAAGTTATAGTATCTATCAGTGTACTACTTGCGACGTCTCGCCCCGATCCCTCTCGAATAAAGCATCATGAAATTATATAAGTATGCCAACGCTATCAGTCGCGCGAGAAAAATATTCAAACGCTGCTGGAAGGTATACTAGGATACAGATATACAGGTCGCAGGGACTTTTGCGCACACAAGACAAGAACGAAAGGAAGTGAGAAAAACACGCACCTCATCTCTCCCCCACCTCCTCTAGTTTCCTTTCAAGAGTCCCACGCTTGCTTCTTTTTCTCAAACCGCTCGTTAACTTCCTCCAATGATATCGTCCGCAACCCCCCGCCGTTTTTGTATCCACTCCTATTGCTCCCGCTCCCGCTCTTGTTGCCATTGGCGCGCCTAGCCCCGAAATCGTCCCCCTCTGAGTCTCCCTCGGTCTCGTCCGAGCTGCTCGTAAACGTCCAGCTCCCCCCAGTCGGCGTGAGCTCGCCGTCCTTGGGTGGCCCATCAACATCGTCGTCGCCCTCACCACCCGAGGCGGACTGAAAGTCACCGAAGTCGAATGACTCGTCCGAGTATGAGGAAAAGGAAGAGGAAGGGAACCTGAACGGGTCTGAGCCGCCAGTAGCCATGATCCCTCCGGCTGAGTCTGAGAACGGGCCAAAACCATCATTGTCGTCCTAGATATCGAGTATCAGCGGCCGACGGAGTCTTCGACGACGACGGGAAAAAAAAAGAAAGGACTGACGTCGTCGTAACTGTTCACACCAAACGGGTCGTCCGAGAGCGCTTCCCGGAGGGCGCCAGAAGCAGAAGAGGGATCGAATGAGTCCTACAAATCGTATTTATTTTGGTAAACGATCATTGTCAGCGTTGCCACTACTTGTCAACAAAGTGACATGACGCACATCAAACCCAGATGAGCTCTGCCCCCCAAAGGTGTTGTTGATCTGGTGGCTGCTGTGCCGACGCGCGGGCGGAGGTTTCCCGAGGTCAAACCTCGATTGTGCGAGCCAACCCCCACCGTCGTCTTCATCGTCATCGTCATCGGACGTGTCTGGTGTGAGATACTCTCCCGTGTGCAGTTCCTGCATCAGGTAACGAGCAAACTGAAACACACAATAAACGTGAGCAAATAAGAGACGTGAAGACTGGGAGTAGCATGAGGCATACCTGCGGCGGACCGGTCCCATGATCCTCCTCGTCCTCCATCGGCGCAGGCCCGAAGTCAGCTGTCGACTCCCGACTGGGCCGCGCCGTCGCCGTCCGCCTGAACTCGCCTCTCACCCCAGGCCCCTCAGTGATCATCCCCGGCCCTGACACCGGTGTCGGTGCCGGCACGGCCGTCGTCCTGGCGTTGACGTCCGCCTCATCCACCGCCCACCTATCTCCCATTGGGCGCCCAAATGCGCCGTTGACACCGTTGTTGTTGATGATGGCCGGCTTCCCACCACCGAGCAAGCTCGTGTCCCGCGTCTTCGTCTCCTTGTACCTCCCCGTCACGTACTCATTCCACGCCGGCTGCGGTGCGAAGCATTCGATCGTGCGCCGCAGGTCGAGCGGGAAATTGTCCAGTGCGGTGATCACGTCCTCCGCCATGAGTGTCAGGTGGCCCATGTACCCCAGCCGTACGCCCTTGGGCTTGGTGCTGTGTGAAAGGAAAAGGGAAAAACGCCGCTCGTTATACACGGTTGTAGACCGGGGCAGATCGAAGCATCAAAGACTCGCCTTTCAGCATCGTTTTGTTGTTGCCCATCGACGATCCGATGCATCAGTTGCGCATCCCGGAAGAGCGAGATGGTCAAATCGCGGTTCAGACCACCGTCAACCCTGCCAGTGAGCACCTGGTGAATGAAATCGTACACGACGCTGTGCAAAAAGTTATTCCAAGGATATTCGAAGAACAGGTCCTGCGAAATGAATGGTCAGAGACGCGTTCCGGACGTTCTGGAACTAGCAAGGCTTGTGCGGGAGAATCGACCTACCAATAACGTCGACAACACGGATGAGTCCAAGAAGCAGTGCTTCATCTTCTCTCCGACGGGAATATCTGGAGTGGCATCCACGTACGTCGACCGTCGCGAGTTTTGACGTGATGGAGTAGCCGTTGCTTGCGAACTCGATGTCTCCCGCGGACTGGGACTAACAGGATTGTGTTGGGACGCGGTCTGCGCGGCGTTCTCTGATGATGGTGGAGAGGAAGACGGGCTTGGAGGAGAAGCTACTGTCTTTTGCGACTCCTCCGCCTGAGAATCGTCTCCGCCGCGGAAATGACCTTTGCAAGCTTCATCGTCCATCACAATCTCCTCCATGGCATCACCATCTGAGCTCCCTGGGCCGTCGCTCATGTCGTCATCTGAGTCCATGAGAGAAGATGCACGCGAGGGGTTCGAGACTGGGAGTTCCAATGCCGGCTCGACTTCGTCACGTGGCTCGTCAGAAGGCTCGCGTTCATGTTCATCCGATGACCCTAGTGCGATCACGCGGGCCAAGGTCTCCAAAGCCGCCAGCCCGCCTTGTAGCCGACCCTCGCTGTCGTAGAGGTCGTCATGTTCCGAGCCGCGGTTCAGAAGAGACATGTTCGAACAGTGTAAAAGTTCGGCATATAGTTCGCAAATTCGATACCGCTCGAACGTGAGAGGCCGAATGAGACCCACAGTCGTCGGCACGAGACCTTGCTATAGGGGAAAACTGTGAACCAGTAATCATGGGGGGACGTCAGGGTGGAGTACACACCAAAGAACGCGGTTCACGGAGGTACCGCTGGAAGTCGGGTAGCCGCTGGCACATAATGTCCAGCAGTGGCCCAAGGCTGACAACTCCCATCCGGTCCACCATCTCCTTCATCGCCGCTTCCAGTGTTTCTCGCGCGTTCTCTTCACCTTGAAGTTGTTGCTGAACTTGTATTAGTCGGTTCCGGAGTGTATGGAAGAGATACGGTTCAAAGTAGTCCGAGTTGTTCTTTCTGATAAGCTCGACGATGACAGATATCGAATGGATGACAGACGACGTTGCAGAGTGCCCATTGGGAAGCTCGGAGGTGGGGGGAGCAAGATTATCGGCGTTGTCGTCAGCCGACGGCTTGACAAGAGGTTGGTCAGCTTCAAAGTCGTGGAGAATGTATCCAGCTAGCGTGGTGATGCTGTCCCCATGTGCCAGTTCCCGTGCGAAACGGTTCGACGCAGGACCGTTCTGAAGCCCCTCGGTCAAGCTGGCACCAGGCGAAGGGGCAGCCATGGAGATGATTCCCTTGATGAGTTCCGACACGACGGTGTGCATATCGCTGGAATGGGAAGGAGAAAGTAGACCTATCAACCTCGCCATAAGGTGTTCTGATGATAACCACTAGGTGCCGACGGGGGGTGAGCGAACTGCGAACGAAAGAGTGCATGTGAGAGCATACTTCGAGGACACCCGCTCCGCCTGGATGTTCATCCAGCTGAATGATGCGAACGAGCAGGTCCACTATCGAAGGGGTCTCAACATGGCGAAGCAGCCTCTCCACGACGGACGGTTGGGATTGAATAAACGCAAGCATCTGCAAAACTGAATTTGGTGACAAGCAACAACACTGGCCGCGGCATACGTACCTCTGCGGGTTTCTTGTTGAGAAATACAGCGTTGATCTTTGCAAAGTGTGAGGCAGTGACCATTTCCATTTTCATATCCTCGGGGGACCTATCGAGAACGGTCTCCCAGAACGGGGTGAGCAGCTCCTCGCTGTGGTTCACACAGGTTTCGACGATAGACCAAATCTCGCTGCAGAGCACTTCTGTTGCGACGTACGGGTATCTTCGTGCCATTAGACTTGGAAGAGGCTTGAAACGAAAGCGAACACGCACTTGTACCGGCCTCTCTCCTCGGCACCCTCGATCTCACCGGTGACGTAGCCCAACAAGCGCTTCAAGACATCAACGCGCTGGAAATAGTCGATGAGCCTCGTATTCTGAGATTTGCATTCCTGCAGCAAATCGTCCTCGTCTAGTATGGCTTCCAGCGAGACATCGTCCTTGTCCAGGAGACTGTCTATCGCAGACGTGTTATGGAAGCCGAATCTGCACGAGAAAAAAAAAGTCAGGCGGGCGGTAACTGAGAGGGAGCGAAATAAGATACCTCCAGAACATGAAACCAGACGGGCGCTGCTCTGGATGGTGAGGGGCAAGAAAGGAATCGGACGGGGATGGTTGCAATGTGACGAATATGAGATTGCCTAGATTGGACACAGACGCGCTTCCGCCGTTCGAACCTGCACAACTCAATAACAGCCCCCTGGGGCCTGAGGCCAGATGATCCGTATCAAGGGGTATATTAGCTATTATTCTAACGAGGATATCGTATCGTAAATGTATATATAAATGGGCTATGTCCAGCGCCTCAGAACTGCGGCATATCAAATCAGGTTATGACCGATTAAACAAAACAGTGGTCGCGAACTCACCCGAATCTGATACGTTCCGCTTGCTTTCGTGAGGTAACGTACCCATTTGATGCTGTGATAGTTGCTTTTCTCAAACACCTTCAAGAAGCGAACAATCAGCCCAGACGCGGTGAACATCAGGACCTGGAAGTCGACATCGATTGGGGGCCGAGCCCACACTTGTCGGACAGTCGTCGAAGTAAGTTCGGCGGAGGCTGTGAATGTACATTCTTGGCCGCCTTGTATTCGGGGAATCCTGGACAAAATATCAACTTCACTGCCGCTCGAGCAATAGATCTTGACATACTTCCAGATGACGACGTTCTCCGCAGGGACATACTTGGCTTTACCATTGGCAACCTTGCAGTCCACGGTCGTCGTGTTCAGCGGTGTTGGTATTCTTAGGACAACGTCCGTAGCGGTGAGCTTATTGCCAAAGTTTGCTTTGATAGAGACCGTGTAGGAAACTTGCGAAGTACCGATCTCGTTGACAGTCGCGATTACGCGCAGCGGCAACTTCACATTCGTCGTCGCTCTGTACCTACGAACAAGGCGTTGAGATTCAATTTCAACAAGACAAGGAAGTGTCGCTGCTCACCTCATGAGTTCAAATTCACCGTCAGGGGGAACGAAACTGATGGTTCGATCGGAATCGAATTCATTCAGGCGGACACATTGGTGGAATCGACAATCGTCTAGCTCCACTCCATCACTTGCACCGGCAGCACGGTCATTTTTATCAATGACCAATTTGTCGTTGAGGCCGAATTTGCATTCTGGTGTGCCAGTCAAATAGGCCCGCATTTGAATGTGACCATCAACGTCAGCTCGAAGTATGCTCCCTGACGTAACGATATGAGCACATTCGCCGAGATGCGGGATCCTGCAACCGACCTTTGGCACTCATACTTAGGTTAACTGTCTCTATAACGTCGACAAATGCTTCGTTCTTCTTGTATTTGACATCACCACGTCGCCAACTTGTCGCACCTGTCGCTTGCACGGTGATCTTTGCAGACTCTTCCTGTGACCCAAAGTGAACCAAAGAGCAGAGCGTGAACAAAGAAGAAACGTACTGCAACATGTGGAGATGACATGACACTCTCTGTCGTTATATAGCTCTTTAGCGTATCTATCTCGCTGTTTTGCGGATAGCCAAAGTCATTGATTTCTGGAACAGAGCTCTAAGATGATGGTCAGAAGAGCACTCGAGACCGTCGCACCATCGATGAGTTCATAAATCAAAACAAAGTTATTCTTGACAGACTCCTCGTCAACTTTTCCAAAGTAAGATTTGGCGATCGTTATGAAGCGGTAGCAATATTCGAATATGAGGGCGGCATTGGCATTGGTTCTGACAAGGCGTTGATGATGTCGACTTGCGCGTTCGAGAACTACGATGCTTACTTTGTGACAGCAACGATGTAAAGGTTGTTGACGCGAACGTGGAAGAAGCTGGTGGAACCCAATGTGATGATAGGTGATCGCACGTCGCTGTTGGATACGACCTGAATTCTGAATACGTCCGCAATTGAACGCCTGAGACAATGGTCAGAGCAATGTCATTCAGGGGAAGAGACAAGGAACATACTTGAAATCCGTCCGATATAAACGAGAAATGAGGACCTGGGCGAAGATGCCAAGATCAACTGTTCGGAGGGTCATTTGGAGAAGGCGCAGCGACCGACCTCTCCTTTTTGGTTAAAGATGAAGAACGCCTTGCGAGCGTGTGAGATTATTGTTTAATTATGTCTCTCAAGGCTCAAGCTCAAGACTCACCGAAATCATGACTTTAGATTGAGGTCAAAGGAACGCGTTGTGCAGTGGGAGAGGACACGCCGCGAGCCTCCGGTATTGCCACCACCACCCCCAACGGGGGGTTATATGTATCCATTTGGGAAATTCCCGTAGGCACGCGGGAAGTTCCCGGCCCCGCAGAGCGGACAACTTGAATAGCTACAACCACAACAGCTGTAACTTGAACCACTGCAGCAGGTCATGAAGATCCGGTGCCAGAGAATCATTCCGAGAGCAAGTTCTCAGTATGTTTTGCCTCGGTCTCATTTCCCTTGCTAGTTGCTTCATCCTCTCGTACGCAATTCTCGAGTACATGTTTGTGTTCTGAGAACTCATACAGATCAGATGGACAGTATAACGTCTCGGCAGGTGTAAATTCAATCCTCTAACCCCGGATGGGTGAGTCTCCACTGGTCACCCATTCTCCGTCACAATAGTAAACTCATTCTAGCTTAGACGTCATCGAATGGCCCTAACTGAGTTGAATTCTCGAATGAGATGATACCCCACAAGCTGTGTGGAATGATTTAACGGTATCACAGTTGGTACATGCAATCAAAAGTACTGTGTTCAAGGTTTGTAATACGACAACGGCTTTAAGACCAGGCTGACCATCTGTCGATCCAGACCTTCAACCTGGTGTATAGCGGTGCAACAATTGCCAGATAGTCCTACGGTATTCTAGGTGCTCTCCGACCATGTTTTTTTCTAGCTCTGTCTACGAACTCGGTGGTCGACTAGGTCTCCTTGTTTGACAAGTATCTAGCAGACCAATGTCACTCAATTACGGGACCCTGATGGTGCGACTTTTCTCACAGGCATGTATTTTTTCGCGGCATACATGACTGAACTACTTCGGAGATAGACGATCTGAACGATGTAAGAGCTCTCAACTTTCTCTTCTTGACAGTACCCCATACAGACCGCTCACCACTCTTCCTTGAGATAGGGTCTCAGCAGCAGCGAACGTAGCCGAGTACAACAACTGCTGACGGAAAAGGTCTTTGGAAAACCCACGCTCAGCATCGGTCGTGCTCTTCGATACTCAACCCCTCTACAGCACTCTTCTTGATAATGGTAATTGGCAGACGTTCGGCTTTGTCGACGTTACAGGATATTGTGATGCGTATGTAGATGGGACTTCTATAACTTAGGGTATACCCCCCGGGCCATGCCCAGTTACTTGTGAATTTGAACGTCTGATTCGACGCTCCACACAACTATAGTATATACATGCAATAAGAATCTAGTTCCAGCAGGATGCCCAGGTCGTCCCAAACAAAGAACAATCAACATCGTGTTGATATGTTCTATTAGAGGACATGATCAGGGAATGAATGGGAAGACAGAAGTCATGCCTATTCCAAGGGGCTATCCAGCCAAAGCAAGCACCACCAGAAGTCTGAACCCATCCATCTTTCTCATACAGATTATCAAACAAAGCAAATTCTTCTACCCTCCACACTTTGACATAATGGTCCAGAGATCCAGAAACAATATATCTGCCATCAGGGGAATAGGCAACTGAGTTGACAAAGGATGTGTGCCCTTGAAATGGACCTGCCACAGTTTGACCAGTGGTGACATCCCAAACCCTGATTGTCTTGTCCTTTGAGCCAGAGATGATGTGGATGCCATTGGGTGAATAGGCAATTGACTCAACTGAGTCTTCATGCCCATGGAAAGGACTAGACATGAGTTGACCAGTGGTTGCATCCCAAGCTCTAATTGTTCCATCCTCAGAGCCAGAGACAATGCAGGACCCATCTAGGGAATAGAGAACAGATTTGACTGAAGACTTATGCCCTTCAACTTGAAGTGGATCTCCCATGGATTCTCCAGTAACTGCATGCCAGACTCTGATGGTCCCATCTTCAGAGCCAGAGACAATTTGAGTCCCATCAGGTGAATAGGAAACAGACCAGATTGAACCTGTATGCTCCTCCAATGGACCTGCAACCAATTGGCCAGTGACTGCATCCCAAACTCCAATGGTTCCATCTTCTGATCCAGAGGCAATGCAAGTTCCATTTGGTGAATAGGCAATAGACCAGACAGGAGAGAGATGTCTGCCAAAAGGACCAGCTAGAGATTGACCTGTGACTGCATCCCAAACCCTAATAGTTCCATCCCAAGAACCAGAAGCAATGCAAGTTCCATCAGGTGAATAGACCACAGAGAGGATTGAATCTATATGCCCCCAGAATAGTCCTGCCATAGACTGACCCATAGTTGCATCCCAGACTTTGATGGTCTTATCCCAGTAACCAGAGACAACATGAGCACCATCAGGTGAGAAAGAAACAGACATAACAAAGTCTGTATACTCCTCAGATTGAGTTACAGTAGATTGATTGGTGGCTGCATTCCAAACTCTGAGAGTGTGATCCTCTGAACCAGAGACAATATGAGTCCCATCAGGTGAATAAGCAACAGACCAGACTGCATTTGTATGCCCCTCCAATGGACCTGCCACAGATTGTCCAGTAACAGTATTCCAAATCCTGATTGTCTTGTCCTTGGAACCAGAAACAACATGGATGCCATCAGGTGAGTAGGAAACAGACCAAATTGGAGATGTGTGCCCTTGAAATGGATCCAAAACCAGTTGACCAGTAGTTGCACTCCAAATCCGAATAGTTTTATCAAGTGATGCAGAGGTAATGTGCATTCCATCAGGTGAATAAGAAACAGAGGTGACTGCATCTGTATGTCCCCTGAATGGGCCTGAAGTCAGTTGACCAGTACTTGCATCCCAGATTCTAACTGTTTGATCTGCAGAGCCAGAGACAATGTTGATTCCATCAGGTGAATAAGCAATAGACCAGATTCTGGCTGTGTGCCTCTCAAAAGAACCTGCCACAGGATGACCAGTAACTGCATCCCAAACCCTGATAGTCCCATCATAAGAGCCAGAGGCAAAGTGTGCTCCATCAGGTGAATAGGCAACACTTGTAATTGGACCTGCATGCCCTTGAAAATCCACCACACCCTGACCAGTTGTCACATTCCAGATTTTGAGAGTCATGTCTGCAGATCCAGAGACAATATGGTTTCCATCAGGTGAGAAAGCAATGGACCAGATTGGTCCTCCATGCCCTTCAGATAGTTTTGCTATCAACTGACCAGTGGTTGAATCCCAAATCCTGATACACATATCTCCTGAGCTGGAGGCAATGTATGTGCCCTGAGGTGAATAGGTAACACATTGGACATAGTCTGTGTGCCCATGCATGACATGTATCTCTGCTGGCCAACTGGCTGGTTGTCCTGATTTGACAGAGATATGCCTTTGGAGATGATCATGCCAAAGTCCATACAGCAAAGAGCTGGGAGGTGTTTGAGGCATAGCTGATAAGTAAAGATGGGGGGTTGATTTCCTGAGAACAGGAGCAAATACTTGAATGAATTGGAATGTTTCTGATGCTAGAGTGGCAATTTCTTTGTCCTGGTAGAAATTGGCTCAGTGTTCATCCTTCAAATGTATATAGAACTCATCTTACCTGGGTCCATGTTTTTAGGATAGTGCAGGTCTCCAAGGCAGACTGGATGAACACCAGTGGAGAGAGAAGAGAGAGGAGGCTAATGCCTTCCAACCAGTAGGAAAGATACTCCTTGAAGAAGAGTGTAACCTCACCCGACAGGTCCTGAGTACAGTCAACTTCTTCCAAGTGAACCATCCAGTATTGGCAAGAGTATGCCAAGGAAGTGGGGATGGCTTCCTTTATACGTCTAGGCAGATGAGGAATGGCAGAATTAAAGGTCCGGGCATCTTCGAGGTGACAAATGTTGAACCTAAGCATGTTTCGCATGCATGAAAGCAAAGCTTGTCCGAGACACAGAGAATGTCGTGGTTGCATACAGACATGGAAGGAATGACTGCGGGTTTCATCCAGTAAGAAGTCTCTGAATGAGGTATGAAGCGGACGGATGGGTTTCTCATCATCATGCACTCCGTCGAGCAGCGACCCCAGTGGTTTGATGATATCATGGATGTTCAGGTCTCTATTCAACGGGAAAAGGGCGGAAAGGAATTTGAGAGAGAGAGGTTCCCTGAGTGAAAACAAGATTGCCATGACATTCCGAAAAGCTTGTCGAGCCTTCTCCAGGGTAAAAAGTTGGCATAGTATTGTTTGATACAGTTCATCTAGAGGGTGGATCACAGAACTGTCATCCTTCTGCAAGAGTATATCGAGCCGCTCAGATGGACTAAGCCCAACAGCACCGAGTCCTTCAACAAAATTGCATGCAGTAGACGCCCACTGGAAGAGATGCTGCGAATGTTGGACAAGCAGTCTGCACCACTCTTGATTCGGCCAATAAGATTCGAGGTCGGTATACTGAAGGGAATGGGATATGAACTTCTGGATATCTCCGTCGACAATGTCCTGGGGGATGTCACCCATTTGCTTATGGACTACACTGGAGCCGGCGGAAAGAAGTGCGGAAAGTATGTCGTTTTCCGGACGAGCAGTAATGAGGAAGCAGAGGTTGGTAGGAAGGGAGTTCTCAGTTATTTGTTTGGAGATAGCTCGTAAAAGTGACCGGCGACTGGCTTGATCCCCACTTTCATCAAGAGCATCGATGACGATTACCATCGGTCCAATGGCAAACAAGTTTTCGCTAGGTTCGATGATCAACCGCTCGACTTGCTCTAACGGCGATCCAGAGGTCCGAAGCGCCCGGTTCTCTTTCACGACCTCCCAAAGGGCAGATTTGTACTGCGGGTCGTGATCTGAGAGGTCACGCGCAATAGTACTGAACAGATTTTGTGGATTTCGCCTCGCAACATCTGTGCTGGCAAAGCAAAACGACGACCCTAATCGTTTTTGGCCATCGTACAATCGAGCAATTGAATGAGCCACGGCAGATTTGCCCGATCCGGCGACCCCGGTGAGCAGGCACACTCGCGGGGCATCTTTATTGGAATTGTTGAGGACATCACATATTTCGCCGAGGAAGAATTCGCGTGTGCCCGGAAGGCATCCTTTCTCCTGAGTGTATCTAGCGCCGAACGCATACGGCATGTCGTTCAGGTCGATGGATTCAGCTGTGTCCAGGTCTATCAACATGAGATCACCGTCGGAAGGGTCAGACGTACCGATATGTTCCACTTCATTCATCATACGCACAACGACTATGCCTGTTTGCACAGTAACTCCCTCCAAGAACGCGACTTTAAGCTCTCTTAACGTGTTCTCGTAAGCCACGATTGTCCCATCGACATCAGATAACATATATTTCGCTGTCCGAATCACTGGATACGGAGATCAGTGGTGTATATCGTGAATACGATGGCAACTGACGGAGGCTATTTGAACTGGCGTATTCGGTGATGAAGTACCCACACTCGGTCACCTGCTGTATCAGCAGCGTGATGGTCTTCTTATGCGCTTTGATCGCCTTCAAGGGCTCGGCGTCGTGAACGAATGCAAGGACGTCGCTCATTGTACCCATCAAGCGAACGATCCGCTCATCACGATTTTTTTGACGTACGAGGACCTATGCAAAGAATCGCCCGCTATCAACGATAGTTCGAATACCGAGAAAGAGACAAACCTGATTTGCAGCTGATATGACAGACCAAGCTAGCGACGCATACGGATGAATCTGTGTAGCATTTAGACCGTGAGACAATGAAGCAATTGGATGGCAAGTACCTGTGCGATACTGGACACAATTTGATTAAATAACTCCAGCCTGTCTAGAAGTACGCTCCATGTAGTCTCGAATGTCTGCACCCCGGCTACGACATTGTTGACAGTGTCGATCTCCGGGCTGATATCGGCGTCTGCGGGCATGGGGCTGGTTGCGTAGACTGCTTCGATAGCCCTAGTAACGGCCTCTGTAGCTTGACGGTCGTCTGCATTAACGCCTCCAAATTGCTCAGCAACCAACATAAACCTGATCGTGATATCCGAAGGATTAGGTTCGGAGGCACCCTTTGAAAGCAGTTTTTCAAGTACTGTTATTTCAAGAGACCGCGTCAGAGAGACATGGATGATATGCAAGGTTTTCGTACCCCCATCCTTCAATTTTCCCAACACTCCGTCGATGGTATCCACGAGACTCCCGACTAGTTTATCCTTCCCGATGTGACGCTTCTGGTGAACCCGGACGGTGAGGATGGAACGATCGTGTCCGTCGCTAAAAATATCCGGTTCGATGGCATCAAAAACGGATATAGACATACTCACAAAATCAATTTCTCATCCCACAATGTGCGGTTCTTTGTCTCTTTTGCCTTCCTCGTCAATCGCGACGTAACACCAACAGAGAATTCGATTTGGTATTGCCTCGCATTAAGGAGATCGCGCTGTACTTGTGTGCGTATTTCGATGTCTGAAAATGAATGAAGTCAACTTCAATGCAACAGAAGGTTGAGCGCCGCAACTGCACCTTTGATTGTGATAGTTTTAGCTCTTGAATCATTCATTTTCAGTAAGCTCTCGACAAAATCGTAATGGAAAATATACACACTCAGTTGGATCCATAATTCACTGTATTTGCAGTAAGATGAGAGAAGAATTGGTAGAAGACGATGCGGAAGAACAAGTAAAACCCATATCAGGCATGTTCGATTGATCATTACGTAATTCATTTATGCCCCCGGAAGTTGTTCATGGCTTAGGATCACTCAGGGCAGTTTTCCGAGTCCGAGTTTCTCGTCCACACGATGTCGGGACCGCTTTCCATCGATGAAGAGGTTCGGCTGTACGCAAATTATGAACGGCCCAGCAAGTGCATAGAATGTGTTTTGTGTCCAGGTCGCTGATTCCTGCTACCTGGCTGATACGATTTTCAGCACTCCTCTCCCTCAGGCTGCTATCTAGATTACTTGGTGATGTAGGTATTACACAAAATCTGGTCTCGAAGTTACAGAATGATATCGGCGCCGGTTTCAACTTTCAAGCGCTGCCGCTGTGAGACACTCAGCCCGGCAAAATGTCCGTCGCATTCCATCAAATATGTTGCCCATGGGTCCATCTAATTAGCTGTTGCATAGCAAGCATCTCAGTTGCGACCTCACCCTCCCTGGCTGCAGAAAGACAACCTTGAGGAAAATATCACGCATGTCGTCCGGAGAGAGCCATAAAGACAGCGAAGGGGAGGAGCCCGCGTGAATGGAAGACTCAAAGCTGCCACGCGTCGCCCCATTTCAAAGCTGAAGACCCCAGGGATCGGAGACGCCTCTAGTTGTTCGCGGCGAGTGACGAACCCCCAAAGCCGATCGGGCGTGACAGTCCTGCTGAGGAAGGGCACGCGGAGACGAAACGCGAATGGGGCGCGAATCGCACGATGGAGTCGGATGGACTCTATTTATATCTCGAGTTCAAGCTCAAGTATCGTTGAAATCATTACTTTACTTCAAGGGATACGCCGTTTTGTGTGGGAGGATACAGCGCACGCCGGCCCGCGTCCCTTTCCTGGTGGCGACTAGTACCACCACCATCCCCCAAACTTGAATGTGACTTCAAGGGCTGTATCTATACTGAGCAAATGATACATTCCTTTCAAGTTTCAGATCACCCCACCTGGCTGACGAATAGTGAACGTCTCGGGATATTTTTAGCCAATGAACTTCTGTTTCGTCCCAACTCAAGTCTCGGTTGCAGATGCTCATGTGATGCAGGAAATTCTTTTGCGTCTCAAGCTGAGTCCTGACGTCGAAGGTAATTGTGGCTACAAATGCGACCGTCAGATATGTATATCCAACACCTATAAAGATCCAGAGCTGACGATGCTACAGATTGTGCATCCCTACGCGAGTTTCCTAGCATGTTTTGCCGCGGTCTTTTTACCTTTGCCACCTACATCATCCCCATTGTCGCAATTCCCTGGAATGCTACCGAGTACATGATTGTATTCGGAGACTCGTACACCGCAGACGGATATAACATCTCAGCGGGTATAGATTCTCCGACCCCAGGATGGGTGAATCCATAGTTGCCTATCCTCCGTCGTAGCAGTGAGCTCATACTATCCTAGACGTCTTCGAATGGGCCGAATTGGGTCGAATTTTTGAGTGAGAAGACACCTCATAGGTCTTGTCGGATGATTCAGTAGTCTTATAGGTGGCACTTACAACCAGACCGCGGTCAAGGTTTGCAAGATAATTGCGATATCGAGGCCACCCTAACTATATGTCTATCCAGACGTTCAATCTGGGATACGGCGGCGCGACAATTGATAGTGCTCTAGTTCCTCCATACCTCCCAACGGTATTGTAGGTATCATCAGATCATCCTCCCTATATGTGTTTCCTCAACGCTCCCTACCAGATCGGTCGTCGACCAGGTCTCCCAGTTCAATCAATATCTAGCATCGAAACCCGCTGGCGCTCAGTGGAACAGCACAAACAGTCTATTTGCCGTTTGGATAGGCATTAATGATGTAGGAAACTCGGGCGGCTGGGTTAGGGTTTTTGAATATTACTCCTGGGCCGCCTCTAACGTCTTGGTCACTTCAACAGACAAACATCACTCAGTCCCAGTTCTACGGGACCTTGATGAACCGACTTTTCTCACAGGTATATTTTAGCGGCGATCTAGCTTCAGGCCCACGCGACTGAACTGCTTTGAAGATGGACGATTTATACGACGCGGGGGCCCGCAACTTCCTATTCTTGACGGTACCCCCTACGGATCGTTCACCGCTCATGCTTCAACAAGGGTCTCAAGTGGCGGCGAAGATGCGCACTGACATTGCAGAGTACAACGCGCGGTTGAAAAAAAGTGTGAGCAGCTTCCAGGCAAACCATACCGACCTTGGCAGCGTCACGGTCTTCAACACTCAACCTATTTTCAATACTCTTCTCGATAAGTGGCAGACGTTTGGCTTTGTGAACGTCACAGGGTATTGTGCTGCGTACGAGACCGGGACCCCTAAGAGTACTTATCAGGTAGAGGGATGTGCCCCCGTGTCCAGCTATTTGTGAGTCATTTCGACCTCTCGGGTGGGACACTGAGGACTGACAGAACGACCACTGGCAGTTGGCTGAACTCGCTCCACCCGTTGTTTACTGTCCACGAGTGAGTGCTTCGAAAGTGAATTCTATATTCAGGTCACTCAAGTTCTGTTGCTAGCATTTTGGCCAAAGCGATTTCAACTGCGCTCGCTGGCTACCCTGCTACCCAGATTTCTACATAGGTATCAGTTATCCTAATAGCTCAGTTCATATCTGTTTAACGATTGGCATAATCTGACAATATACTCTTACTGTCAGCTCGTGTTATCGAGGTAAACGGCGTCTACTTGAAGGAGTTCCTCCAGACGGAAGGAGAATCGGATTCACCGACCCGTCAAATTGTTTAAACATACTTGATGGTGAGGGTATTTCCGCTGGTGGAGACCGGCGCGAGAATTTGTTGTTCTGTTCGATATTCAAGATGGCAGCCCACCTGGGGTATAGGTGTTGCCGCTGGAGCCAGAGGCAGTGACGATAGTGACCCGACCATCCACTCATCCTTTTCACACAGAGAAGAAGAGAGTTCCTGCGTGACCGTCTTGCCAGTGGTCCGATTCTCGATGACTGCCGTACCAGAAGTCGTGGAGGAAGCAGTGGCGGTGGCTTTGATCTGGTTACTGGCGCTGATGATAATGTCGAGTGCTAACCCGGACAACGAAACCGCGTATGCTACGCTGCGACTTGGTGCTGAATGAGATACCATTTTCGATATATGAGTCAAGACTGTCGATACAAGGGTGTCTGAGGCAGAAAGGTACACATTCGCAAGGTGTGGGTAACGTTAAGGACCTACCGCTCGACGTCTCTTTCATGGGTTGAATATTCGTGGTCTTTGATTAGAGGATCGGGGCTAAAAACTAATCCTTTTCTCGTTCTACGTTCAACCCACAGCTTGTTTCCCCCAAACAGGTCATGGTCTACCCTGCATGGTACTTGTTCTTGAGCCGCTTGCTCACGTATTCTCCAGCGGTAATCGGACTATATTTCGCCGGCCTGTCTGCAGAAACGCAACTCGGTATGGGCTGCAGAGAGATATGGGTCGGTACTCTGAAATTCATTCATTCGCACGCACCTCGATGTTCACGTGGTAATCTGTGCCGAAAAACAAGGGGATGGAATATCGCTCCTTTCCACTCTTGTTCATCGCTCGGTGGACGGTGGACTTGAAGACGTCGTCTGTGCAACATGCGGTTTCGATAACGTTCACTTCCGAATAGGAGGTGTTGACTCACTTGTCCACATTGCCAACTGGTCACCGATGCTAACATGGAAGGGTCAGGGGAGTAGTACTTGACCAACTTCTAAACCGGCCGAGCTTACTTGATGACCAATGTATCATCGATAGGAGGCAAATCGATCCATCTCTTCTCCGAGTTAATGACTTGAAGGGCTTGAATTCCAGGTTGCTGCCACAGGATAGTGAAACACTACATGCCACGAAGGCAAAGATCGATTCAGTCGCGTCTGCACTTGCGAAGATGACGCTCTGACCTGGAAACTACAGAAGGAACGTGGATGAGAAACGAGAAGAAAGTGGGAGAGGAATAGTATGTAAGCACTCGGTGTGGGCTCCAAGACCCAGGGTGTCGTCTTTCACGCCAGGATGGCCATCTTGCAGCGGGTAATGCAGTAGGGCCATGTTCGCAGCGGAATTCCGCGTCTGCCGTGAAAAAAAAGTTGGACGGATCAATCGAAGCTCATCGCGACACTTGGTGGCTGGCCTACCTTGTCCTCGAAATACGTCTCGGCAAGGTCGAGAGCGAGGGCGAAGAGGGGGAACAGAGCCTTGCCAACGTTCAGCGCTGCGTGGCTATAGAGAAAGATCAACGATGTCTCGGCGAACGCGAACTCGCGGTTCGTTGTTCGAGTTGGACGGACGCACTAGTATTCGAGGCAAGCTCGTCTGAATCCGGGGCAGTCCGTGTCCGATGGCCATACGTTGGCGCCTGTCATCGCGCCGTCGTTGGCCCTCTTCTCGTCTTGCACGATTGGTTTGGGGCCAACGTCTTCCCATCCGATTTCGAACGCTTCGTGAAAGTCGCCCGTGGCGTTGTTGGCCGAATCGATGTTCGAGTCGAGGGGTGGGGTGTAGCCTTTGAAGTTGGAGACGGTCTTGTGGTATAGCTTCGAGACAGATGCTCAGGACCAAAGGCTAGTTGTATGCATAATAAGCCATGCCTTCATTTTAGTCGCCACAGGGAGACTGAAATACGTCCGCAACGCTGCGAGGACGTTACCCAGACACGACTGGGGGATACCGTGGTTCCGTACTACAGTAGTAGGCGTAGGAAATGCGTATCGCATGACGGCGTGTGTTGCTTACCGTAGAAGAATCCGACTCGCATGCAGGCGTCTCTGATTTCGTGCGCTGTGGTGGACCTGCCATCCGGAGTGTCGCACTTGTTCAGGTCTCTGGAGGATCGAGGCGATCAGACAATTATCATCGGGCACGTTCGCTATGTACCACCTCCGATCAACTTCCTGCTTGACTCACATGATTGGAATGCTGTTAAACGCGTTGTCGATGCTGGCTGCAGTCTTCGCCAAGGACATGATGCGACGTCGTCCGCAATAATTGCCAGTTGCGGGTCACTGTGCTGAGCGCTGAGTCAGCGTGCCTGTCACACGCGCACCAGCTGCCAACCCAGAGTTTGGATCGTGCTACCCCTCCTTCACTGCTAGTACCCTACCCGCCTTGGGAATCAACACCACCGGGAGATCGATTGACCCCAGGCTCCCAAAGTGGCATCAACACGGTACACCGAACTGACTGGCACCGGACGGGATGCGGAAAGAAAGCACGTGCATTCGATGGCGGGAAGGAAACGATGGCAGGTCGGGCCGCGACTGGTGGAGGTGTCGTAGCAGCGGGGAGGAAGTCGAGGATGCAGGTGAGGAATCCGGCAGGTGGGGACGTCGAGAAGGGACTTGCCAATGAAGGAGGTTGCCGACAAGAGGCGCAACTGCGAGTTCCCGAACGCCTCGCTGGTCGACTACCGAATCATGAGTCTTCCAGGGATCCCCAATGCCAGTGGTGAAAAGCATGGCATAGTTTCGCAGAAGCAGATCCAACCCAGCGTGATATGCCCGTGCTGTCAATGATGATATGTGAGCTGCGAGTGCTTCGCCTCGCAGCGATCACGATGTCCTGTAACGACTTGCTCATTGTGCCCAGTTCGAGGCAATAGAACCATGCCTGTATTTCCCCGGCCCCTGACGCTCTCCAAAAATGTATTTTTTCTGGACGAGCGTGGGCTACCCACAAATCCCCGTGGCACTGGGGGCAATTCGTGGTCATGCCAGTGGTGTCTCCGGGGCAGAAAAAAGACGGTTTTAATAGCGAGTGAGAGACGATCTGCCATGAAGAGTCGAGAGACGATCAGAGCGACTCTGACTCTGTTCGAGTTTTGTGTATACCAGGCCTGTAGAGTTCCGAGTACTGCTCGTTCGAGACAAGTGCCAGTTCGCCTTCAAAAGTATATGATGGACATGCCTAGTAACTGGTTGGTGTTATCTCGCCATACCCTAGTATTCGCTGCCACATCATGGGCCGTTGCCTGGCCCAATAACACGCAACTTGTTTGGCAATGCTTTGAAATCAATGAAACAACCGAATCATTCAATATTGTTTTTTTCCTCCTCCTCCTTCTCTTTCTTTCCATTCGAAAAACCTTCGAGCTCACGAGGATATTCGAACGCGATCTTGATAATTTTAATGACCATGATCAGTGGGTAAGGCTATGGACTGACTCACGACAGCGCTCCTCCGCTGCATCCGCCTCCAAACAACCGCGTGCATCGTCCACTGGCGCGAACCATAGATGCAAAGGAGAAGAGCCCATGCGAAACGAGTACCGGAAGCCACCACTGCCCATGTCCAAAGGCCGAATGAACACGAATTACGGCAGGTTGACTCTGATCTAGTAAGTAGTACTCGCTAGCGAACTTTCCTTTATTAGCTCAGGGTATTCATAGAATGTGGGAATGAGAATCAAGCAAGCACAGGCATGATCAAGGCCCAGGCGTTCATCGATGCATCATCCAAGTAACACGTGCTCTGACAACGCGGTGACTAGCGCCCTGCTAAATGACCTTCAGTTCTTACCCAACCCCATCTGGTACTGGGGCTCTCCAATTCTTTGCGCTTCATACACAATGCCCTCTTTCTTGTTGCGATTCGCATCGTCAGTAGCCCGGTACCGGCAGAGGCTACCAAAGGCGTCCAAATCTCGAGCCATCCAAGGAAGTGCAGCACACGACGAGCCACAGAATCCCAGCGGGACATGGCTTCAAGGTATGATGGATGTTCTATTTACACGTTATGGTGAGACTGACTCATTTATGTAAAACTGAAGATTCCTCGGACATCACATGCACAATCGATTCGACGCTGGTATCATCGTTGGCGTTTCTTGCTGACGGGAGCCTCATGACGAACTCTTCTCGAAACAATAACCATAGGATTACAATCTGGGTCACGGAACATGGCCGACTTAAGGAGATGGAGTCACCTCTGGCAATCGAACATAAAGAGGGTGTTGCGATAACCGCTGTAATCGCCTATGGAGATGGAGGGTACCTCATCAGCGGAGATGAACATGGAAAGCTGATATATTGGGAGGACATAAAAACTTCTTCAATCCAGAAGGTTGAAGAGTTGCAAGCAGCAAATTCAAAGATCACAGCACTGGATGTATGCCCGGACTCATTGCGTGCTGTGAGTGGGTCAGAAGACGGCCACGTGGTCGTTTGGTGCACGCAGACAAAAGAACGCCTCGTGGGCCCTCTGAGAAACGAGAATTCTTCTGCGGTCTTGTCAGTCAAGTTCTCACCGATGGGTGATCGTATTGCATCGGCTCACGATTTAATTTGTTTCGACACCTCCTCGATTCGCATTTGGCACAGTTCCACTGGGGCACAACTATGGTCCGTACCGATGGCTGAGCCGACTTACTCGCTTGCTTGGTCCGCCGATGGTCGACGGTTATTTGCCGGGGCATCTTTTGGTCTAATCAAGTACTTTGACGTCGTAACCCAATCTCCTCTCACAGAATGGCAGGCGCCTCACAGAGACCGCATAACTATTCTTTGCACCACGCTCGAAGACCGATTACTCGTTTCCGCTTCGTCGGGGCGTACTAGCGGTATCAATATATGGGATATATCGCACTCCTTTCCTTTTACACCCCTTCGCTATCGTGATGGGGTACATTTAGCCACCATCTCGCGGGATGATGCTCGTCTTGCCATCATAGAAGAAAAGAACAAATTTAGCATGTGGAACCTCTCGTCTGTCATTGACGGGTTCTCCCCTGGCTATTGCGTAAGTTTACAAAATATCAATGAACACCTCATTCTGAATCTTCTGAATCTTCTCAGCGTCTCCCACCTTTGACCGAACAAGGGGAACCTGTAGGTCACGTTTATCTGGTTGAGTATTAACTCTACTCACCCATCGTTCGTTGCGTACAGTTTACTTTTGTCAGTAACGCAGTATACGGCGCGTGGAAAAGCGGTAACTTAGAACTGGCCGAGAAAACGCTATCAAAAGAAATCGAGGAACATACTTCCCCCGGGCCACGTCTCATTTCGTATCACTATGCCAACCGTGCCCTCGTTCGCGTCCGGAGAAAATACTGGGATGGTGCACTACGGGATGCTAATGCCGCCATGGTAACTTATTCTTCCTCTTGATGTTATCAGAAGCTTAGACGTACCTACAGTCAAGTGACGGTCCAATTCCAATGATCGCGCACATTGCGAAGGGTCTTGCCATTTACCGTGAGAAACGAGAAACGATGTATGCGGCGTTAGAGGAGTTCGAATCTGCTATTCGTGACTATGATGC
>JBBPOS010000181.1:0-52791 GCA_038091575.1 Leccinum subgranulosum
TTTCTTTGTGCAAGTGGCTGCAAGGATGCAGAAAACTTCGAGAAAGTAATGGAATTGTTGGATGGAATTCCTGATCTGGGTCGGCTTCTGCATGCTCCCGAAGCAACGACTATTTCTCTAGTAAGTTACTTGCAACAGTATTTTCGCATGCAATGACGCGCGTCACAAGATATTCGATTGGGACATATGTAGTCTGCTTTCTGATATTCACAAACTACGGTGTCAAGCCTTATTCAAGCTCAAGTCGAATTGTTCTCTAAAGGCAATCAACTACTTTTCCGCAGAAGAGAATGACATTAGTGAGGTGTTGGAATCCGTGACTGCGAAACTCAGTTCGCTCAGTGGTGAGGTGTAGTTCGATGCGTTCACATAGGTTACACCCCATCTGACATCTATGTAGAGGAGTTTGGCGATGAAGCAAGTCTTCATGATAGGCATGACGAGGCCTTTGCCTGGTATACTGAAGCATTGTTCCTCGCTGGGTGCCCCTCGGGTCAGTCCAGTCAAATTACAAATCCTTTGTTGTATTGAAGCTCTCGTACTAGATATCGTGAACGGCTCAGCGGTCGGCAACCGTGTGGTAGCTACTAGGGATGATCGGGCAGTTTCACAGTGCTTGGTTTCGCCACGGCGCCGCCCGAAATGCATCGCTCATCTCTTCGGTAATCGAAGCAAGATCAAGGCAAGATCAGGACTATGGGAGGATGCTTTGGCAGACGCCGAATGGGTAATTTTTGTCGCATGTTTGCCAAGGTGATTCTTAAAAACGACTGCCCCAGGCCATCCAAGCAGACGTGTCACGTTCTCCGGGATATCACAGGAAGTATGTGGCGTTGCATGCGATGGGGCGTTACAAGGAGGCATGCACCACGTTGAGCGATCTGTCTTCGAATATTATGGAACCGGAGAAAGACGGTAAGTGTTGTCCATATCAGAGTTTGACGGCCAGATAATGATTGCTTTCCACAGAGCTGAACAAGAGTTACGCTGAGACACTCTCTGAAATCGATAAAATGATAAAAAAGATTTTCGACGAATCTCCATTCATACTCATCGACGTCAAGGAAGGTTATCTCTGTGACCAGAAGGAGCAAAGACGCAGATTTGAGATGGACGACTCCTTTTTCAAGCTTGTCTCGTTTGTGGTCTCGTCTATGCTCCAGGCCAAGGCGCCAGGAACGGTGGAGATCGAGAAAGTCGTCAAGAAGTATTTCCTCTACGTCATGCTATCTCATACATGGGAAGATCAAGAGCCGTTATTTCATGACGTCTCTGAAGTTTCGGTTTATGACACTTCATTCATGAAGTTAGTCAAGTTCTGCGAGATGGTCCGGGACAGCTACGAACAATATCGATGGTCGTGGAACGATACGTGTTGCATCAATAAAACGGATATAGACAAGTACCAGAAGTCGATCAGCTCTATGTACAAGTGGTACAGCAATTCGGCACTCACCCTTGTCGTCCTTGCCGACCCATCCGAAAACCACATTCCTCCATCCAATAATCCAACACTCGCGCATAACCGATGGATGTTTCGCGCATGGACATTGCAGGAACTTCTTGCCCCCAAAGTTATACGATTCTACTACCGCACATGGGAGCTGTATCTCGGTGATTCGGAGCACTTTAACCATAAAGACTCGCCCGTGATCAAAGCAGAGCTAGCAAAAGCCACTGGTATCGAAGAGGATACTCTTGTTCACTTTGATCCGGAAAGGCTTCCTGTTCGCGAAAAGCTCCGTGTGGCATCAAGTCGTAAAGCTAGCGTGCAAGTTGATATCGCATATTCTTTGATTGGAATATTCAGGAGTGACATGCCTGTGGATTACCATCGTCATGACGCTGAAACCGCGCTCGGACTACTGCTGCAGGGAATCGTAGACCGCCGAGGGGACGTTACTGTTCTTGATTGGTATGGGAAGCCATCAGGATTCCACAGCTCCCTTCCTGCCGACATCTCTGTTTACGGCCAAACCCCATATAAACTGCCGTCCATCACAGACGACAAACTTGACAAGCGAGTCAAAGAATTATCGCTTACGCTACCGAAACAAGAGGTGGCTAGTTTTTATAACAAGCTCATCAGTTTGGATTTGGATCCACCCACGTTCGACAACCGCAAACTTAGACTTCCCTGCATCACGATCTCTGTCACCGACATCACCCCTTGTGCAACTCCTCCTGTTTATCTTGCCTCGACTGAGGCTCTTGGGACTTTCAAGTTCTCAGCCACGAACGCACCTTCTGAGTGGTGTCAGGAAGATGTCGTGCTCGTTTATCCGTGGATTTTTGAAGTTGACAAAGAGATCAACCGTCGCGAGGGGGACGAATATACAAAGGCACTACGGGTGGTCGCATATCTGGAGCGAGGATTCAGAGCAATCTTGTTCGCAAAGCGGCGACATACTCGTGAACGGGTGGGGTACAGACGAGTAGCTGCCGAGCAGCATATTGATATTCCCGCTCATGAGCTGATTCGCTGGAAGGGTATAGCCGCCAAGTCATTGGAGATTTTTGATTAGAAGTTGTGACATGTCAAATTATGGGTTACCTCGTAGTTATAGTATCAGTCAGTTCAGTTCAGTACCTACGGGGACAATCATCATGAAAACCAGAACCCGACGGCACCAAAGCTTAACAAGTACCAAGCCACTGCGTTAACTCTTGAATCTGGTCGTCCGTAAGGCTGAAAAGCATCCCTCGATCTTCTCGAGCACGTAATTGCGCCTAGAGGAACGGCTCAAGTTTGCATACATATATGGACAATAGTACAATACAATACTAAGGGACAATCATCACGAAGAACTAGAACCCAACGGCACCAAACTTTGATGCATGCTAAGCTTCTCCCTCAACTCCTGAATCTGGTCGTCCGCAATGCTGAAACGCCATATCAAGTACTCGATCTTCTCGAGAGCGTTATCGCGCCCTCCAGGAAGCACCCCAAATGTCCCGTCATACGCATTGATCAAGCGGTGCACCTCCTTCCTCGGTGCCTCATACATCTTCAAAGCCAGAGTGAGTGTCTGCTCGGTCACGAGGTCACCCGAGGCTAAGATGAAGATGATTTGCATGAGGCATATCAGGTCGACGATGTAGGCCACCAGAATCTTGACATCATGTTTGCTAGAGGAACAAGACGCAAAAAGCGATTCACGTTCAGCAATACGGCAGAGGCGGCGATACATAAATACAACCACTCACGCCTCCTTGTACTTGTCGTGCACTATAATGGGAGGGAACGCGACCTTCAGGATGGCGGGGAGGACGGTCAATATGGGATCGTCCGATTCAATGATGTATCTATATAATCCCGGGGCCGGCGAGTCTCTACAATGCGATTTTTGGTCAATGACTGCATGAAAGATTGGTTTGGTGTCATTAAACCCAAACCACTCACCCGTTCGACGACACAGCGGCACCAGTGTTACCTTCAAGATTGTCAGTGCGAAGAAGGCAACCAGTGATCCTATCATCCATCAAGTGCTGCAAAAATATCAGCTTCATTAGGCAATGCGAAGGGAGAGAAACGTACTTGATCAGGGTCATTGAAATTCCAGACCTGAGTAATGTCCGAACGGATGACTTTCAAACATTCATCCAATGTGTGTCCGCGAAAGGCGGCACTCTTCAGAAGCGTATTCCAGTATTCTACAATTTTCATCATAAATTGAACGAATTCATTATTGCAGACGTACTCTGCTTTACGATGCTGCAAACAGAATACGTCAAACGAAGCAGAAACGAATAAATGCTACAAGATACGTACGATATTGATAACTCAATCTTCTCCTTGATGCTGATATGTTGAGCGATCGCTGCCATAACTCGCGGAGCGTCGCCGACACGATATTTTATCATGTTGTCGCCTGTGGTTTTGAAAAGGTTGGAGAGAGACTTGGCGTAGCCATCCAGCACTAAGGTACCGTAAGAAACTGCTCCTTCAGAGTTCGCAACACCGCTCCGACGTACCAGAAACGGCGGCATGCGTCACATCGTTTCCCACTACTTTGCAGAGAGGCTGGATACAATGTTTCTCCATGTGTTTCGACTTGAAATCCGTCAAATTCTCGCCGTCTGGTAGGTCGATCTCCAGTTGCGCATCGAGCAGATCCACTTTCGTAAGCACCACGACAAGTGGAACTAAAGAGCGTTGATAAGTCAAAGAGTGAAGCGTAATAAAATTAATACGACAATATAGCTCACTGTCGCCCAGAATCTTCTTTCTCCTTTTCAAGAAGTCTTCCACGTCTGTCTCGAGCAGACGACCCCCAGCATAAGGTAGCTCAAGGCACAGCCTGTATCCCTTCGTCGGCGAAACTGATCAATACAGCGGTTCAACTTGCTTACCAAATCGCATGAAGCTGATCCTTCATGTCAGACATCCTCCTTCTTTTGGCGACAAATTCTTCCACAATCTTCATGTGGCCTTCATGAACTACGAATTGTTCGTTCGCCGGGGAGAACTCCCGCTCGATTTCAGCTTCACCACGAAGATTCTGGGAGAAAAAAATGTGAGCTGACATAGAGCGTAGCATGACCAAATAGCTCACCACATCCGGCACGCCAAATACTCTGTGGATCAATGAGGATTTGCCAACACCTGACTAGAATGTCATAGGTAAGTTCAAGTTCATGACGGAGAAAACGGATAATTACATTCCCGATGATCAAGATTCGGAAACTAGGGGTGCCTCAGCACGAGAGTGAACGATATGATAGCTGCGGCTCACCGTGAACACGCTTGGATGATCTGAGTCGTAGTCGCGATCAGCTAGCCAAATCCGTCAGTATGGGCACAAACACTCGATAATTCACAAACTGGTGGGAACTGTGGGTGGACAGTGACCACGACTTCCACTTCTTTCTTCTTTCTCCGGTAAGCTGTCGATGGATGTGAGGAATACATAATGCCATACATGTTCATTGGGAGACAACGAACGAACATCTTACGCCGTTTTGTTCGCACATGTTTTCATTGTCGTGTAGATTGATGTCGATGGATAGCTCTGCTCGCTTCCTATATTTCGTACTATAGGTGATTGATACAGAAATGTGATCGTCAATTGAGACAGAACTGGAGAATGGTCAGTCCTGTGCAAGGTAACGGGATCACGATGAACGGCTTACAGAGGCGGGGTGAATTCTTCTTGATGCTCGCCACCCGCATGCTTAACCATTTCAAGAGTCAGCAGTGGCTGGTGGTTCTTGTACAGTTTGATGGACCATATCGTTTTCAGGGACTCCGTCGCAAGCCTGAATTTAATGGCTAGAACAGGGGGATCGAACGTGACCTCCACTGTACATATATTTTCCTCCTACCTGTTACATAAAACGTGTTCCTGCCAGATGCGAGGGGTTGGGGATACGATAGTGGTAAGGGGCGATCTGAGTTAGGATCGATCAGCCTTTGCGCTTCCAACAAGCCTGCTCGGGCCTTGTCGCATTTGATCTTGATATCACTGATGTTTGTCGGGTCGAGAGAGAGTGCGATCGAATAATATTTGATGGCTGCGTTGAGGTCCTTGGACTGTATCGAGGTGTCACCCTGCTTCTCAAGTTTCGTGACACAACGTCGTCGGAAATCTGGGGAGGTTCTCAGATGTGACTCGGTGTCGTCCTTGCAACCACTCACCGACTTCCCATTCGGCTTGATCGTCGGGGACGCTTATCTCCGATAGTTCGGCTTGCATCTTGCGGAAACACGTGATTGCTTCCGGAACGCGATCACTGCCCTCGAGATCATCGCAGAGCGCCCGATAGACGTGGAACTTCTGAACATCATCGAACTGAATTGGACTCGACCCTGACATGCAAAACAATGCATACCTTGTTAGCATCGATCAGCCTTCGTTCCTCCAACAAGCCTGCTCGGGCCTCGCAGCATTTGACGATGATATCACTGATGTTTGTCGGGCTGAGAGAGAGAGAGGTCGAGTAACATTCAATGGCTGTGTTAAGGTCCCGGGACTCCATGAACGTGTCACCCTTTTCCTCAAGTCTCTTGACACAACGTCGTCGAAAATCTGGAGCGGGATTCTCAGATTAGTCTCAGTGTCATCATTGCGACTCAGACTACTCACCGACTTCCCATGCTCGTTCATCGGGGGTATGCATCTCCAATAGTTCATCTTGCATCTTGTGAAAACATTCGATCGCTTCTAGAACACGATTACTGCCTGCAAGAACATCGCAAATCGCCCAATAAACGTGTGACTGCGGAACTTTGAACTGAATGGAGCGAGAATTATCATCAACTCTAGACTATCAACCGAAACATACCTTCTCAACTGCAGCGTCCAATGCCTCATTGACCGAGGAACTCATCAATGCCACCATTGCCCATTGATACAGACGAGCATCGCTGAGGTGGTCCTCATAGGTGGATTTTTGCAAGTGACCATCAGGGGTAATCTGCATAGCCTTTTCGAACCACTCGACGGCTTTCTTGAGATCAGTGGCGTCCTGGTACAACTGAAAGCGTCTCTGCAGCGCGAGACCGATGTTGTCGAATCTAACAGGTTTGTCGAAATGACCCTCTGGAACCTCGTCTGCGGCTCTGACCCATTTTGGAATTAACTCGTTAAGCTTCTTCAAGTCGTCAGAAATCTTGAGTTGAAAGAGTTCATATGTCTGCAGCACGAGGTCTGCGGCACGGCGCGCATGTGTATCCCGAGGGCAGATAGTCTCGAGCTCGTTGATATATTTGCGTAGTGTGCTTTGGGATACTTGGAGTCCTGATGCGCGATAATACAAAAGAGCTTGTGATAGATATAGCAACGTCATAGGCCGATCCCGGTGGTCACCGGCGCGCAGCCTCAGTGCTTCCTCGAACAGCGAGGTAGAGTGATGAAAATTATGGTGTGTGCAATGAAACTGATCAGAGAGAAACTGTGCTTTAGCGAGATTACATAGGGCAGCGACACGACGCGGATCATCCTTGGGGCATTTGTTTAGAGCTTGGGTGAAAGATGTAATGGAAGATTCGAGATCCTTTTCGTTATAGTTTCTGTAGTAGCCAAGAAGAGCGTGGTGCCCCTCATCTGTCAGATCTGTGACGTCTGAGAGCGTTGAATGCTCTTTCCGGTCCTATGAAAAACAGACTCCTTAAAAAGAAAACAGTGATGGTAACAAATTTTAACTTACACCGTCGACACGACTAGACATCCAGTTGTTACCATACCATCGTTGCACAGAAACAAGGAGTGATAAGGAGCGTGGCATGGATTCATTGATCGTGAATGCTGTGGACAGTTGAATACGTCAAGCTGCAGCAGATGTACAGGAATTCGTCCTCACGTCTAGTCCGCGCGAGCAAATCGGATACACATAGCTCCAGTTTTCCAATAGGCTCACCACTTCCTAACATAGGGGAAAATTCGAAAGATGCGCAGAGAACCAGTCGAACTTTGGTGGATAAAGCATACGGCCTGAAAAGTCGTTAACAAGGGTAATCGCAGGACGAAACCTGAATAGTGTCGCACAGGTAGATCCGATCATTCCATTGGATATTGTGATCATCTACCAGTGCAGGCTTATTTTCAGTCGACCTGGATGTGTCACCGTCGATCTCAATGCGAACAAAGAATCCAACAGGAACATGTCCAAGGCCAACAGTGACGTTTTCGGCACATATATCTGCGTGATAGTTGTCAGCTCTCCAAGAAAAGAGTCCAATAAAGGCTCGTACGTGTGATGACGACTCGCGGCTTGGAACTTTCGGTCTCCTGTGCTAGCACATCATTGGGATCTTCGCTGGTAATGTGAGTTAGTTGACGGATCCAACGAAAGTGAATTTAAACTTACAGTATCCGTTCCAGCCAAATCGCATCTGGCAGGAGGGAACTTAGCAATAGTCATTGATATAGTGACGAAAAACTTGCTATTGTTCTTGCGAGTGTTATACTCCTTCTCTACGTGTTCCAGGAGCTCACTTTCCTGTATCACCATTGACTTGGACTAGAAGAATGGTTCGTATCTGAATGGTAAGGAAACAGACTCCACATACCTTCTCCAACAACTTGATCCAAACATCATCATGAGTAACGACTACGTCAGCGTTGGAATTCTAACGCAGACGCTCAATCAATACAGTGTAGTACCCTTTAGATCACAGCACGAACCTCTAGTAGATAATTATTGACGACGTCTAAATGATGAGGTTGCTGTATAACAAATCAGTCTTTGCAAATGGTAAATTGAAAGATTGCACAGACTCGAGATAGTATCGGATATGGCGTGATACCTGCAGCAAGTCGTCATAGTCAGATAGAGTATGAAATGATGAAAAGGCCTCACTAGTGATAGGCGGTATAATATCTCCGAATTGCGATGCCAAACGCTTGAGATACTCGAGAAGCAATGCCAGACACATGAGATACTCGATAAGCAATGTGAAGTTTGGCGATTCCTGTACTGGCCTCACAACGATGACCCCCAGTGTCGGTCTGACTTTCATCTTGAAACCTTTGATGAGAACGGTCTGTTTTTCAAACTGAGTATCCTTGTGACACGATTGGGAATCCAGGTTAGGAAACTCAGGCTTCCATTGGTATACCGGAAGGTGATCAGCTGATTTCTGGACAAGAACCTTTTCCCCATCCACGTCCCGACGTCCATGAAAGGATGCCAAAGTCCATGAGCTCGTTTGGTAAAGGCCAGTAATCAAGTACAGGGAATTATGACCAGTGGAACGACACCAAAGACGTGCATGCTTTATGGCAAACTCTTGAAACTTGTCCAATGTCTGTCGGTCCTGAAGGTCATATAGTGTTGCGCCTGATGGCAAGATCAGTATAGCACCCCTCTCAGTGGTTGCAGTGAATTCGTAGATGCCACTGAACAAAGTATTGTCAAGGTTAGAGTTCGACTTATTGGCGACGGTGTATAGGTACCTCTCCTGAGTTGTGGCAGGCTGCTTGACGCCAGTAAAGAATGAGTGTTCAGTGATGACAGCCGTAGCGTCTTTGCATATCACTGGGTCCTCGTCCAACTGAATCGCCTGGAACTGGTTGCGCTTTGGGAAACGTATGTTGCAGTGGACGTGGAACGCGCCAGTCTCGTCGACATGTCCAACATCCCCAATGCGAAGGCCCTCTGGGCTGCTTGGAAAGTTGGGGCGACGCAGAGGGTAGCCCCGATTCTGTTGCAAGTTGTTTGCGTACACGTCTTGCAGAGCGACGTTTGACATAGACATTTGGATTCGGAGCGGAGTGGTGCACTGTGGCCACGATGATACTGAACTAGGTAGTGTGGCAGTGTCGTGCAGCATTTCTGACACATGGCGCTGCCACGCCCTCGCAGCGTCGAGTTCGGGCCTCTACGCTGGCCCACTCTGGCTCCTCGCACACGAGATCTGGGAGCGGCTGAACAGAGGACAGATCGTCCCACTCGGGATGGATCCTGAACCCGGGTCGGAGCCCGACACGACCACCAACATGGACGTTGCGAACGAGACCGGTTGCCGGCCCACCGTTCGGAAGGAGGGTCATGCCAAGTAGTACGTCCGGCAGTGCAACCTGCGCACCGGAGAGGAGTTTCGGATTGTGGTGGACAATGCGCCGCTCATGTGCTCGACGGTGGAGATGGCCAGTTTCGACAAATTCCTGGACTCAGTGGTGGACGAGATACAAATGATTACAGATCCCGAGCGTGGTTCTGCATGGACAAGCGCTGTCTTAGGTCTGCCTGCACGCGAGATCCATCTCTGTGGCGAGGAGACGGCGGTGCCTATCATTCGAGACATCCTCAAGGACACAGGAGACGAACTCATCGTCGACCGATATGAACGTCTCACACCTTTGGAGGTTCAAGAGTTGTCTTTGGATGGTGACTTGTCCCAGATCCAAAAGGGAGACTGTCTGGTCGTGTTCTCGCGTGATGGGATATTCGCGGTCAAGGGCAAGATCGAGGAGAGAACTGGTCTGCGTTGTGTAGTCGCCTATGTGAGACTGCCACCCGAGATTCGATCCGAGCAGGCTGCGCTCTTCAACGACCCTCAGAGCGGTTACGGCGTTATCGTCGCTAGTGACGTAGTAATAGGACTCAACCTATATGCACGTTCTGAATGAGACCTACACGGGTCCCGTCACTCATGTGCTGTGTTTTGCAGCAAGATCAAATGCGTCGTATTCGAAACCCTCTCCAAGTTTGACGGTCAAGAGAGGCGACCGTTGTCGATATCTCAAATCAAGCAAATCGCTGGGCGAGCAGGACGTTATGGATTGCACGGCCAACCTGGTGGTTTCGTCACCACGCTGCACAAGGAAGACATACCAACGCTCTGTCGAGCGCTCGCGACTCCCGCTCCTCCTCTCGCCTGTGCCGTCTTCGATCCTCCAGGACACTGGATGGAGGTCGTGTCGCTGCTTCGCAGGCTCTCCCGCTCAGGGCCTCTACGCAGGCGCTTCTTGAGGTGCCGTCATACGTGTCTTGCATCCGCCCTTTCGTGCCGCCACGCAGACCCGAGCAAATTCATGGACACGCACGCCAGGGATCTGCTCTTGTCCGACAGACTGCTGTTTGAGAATTGTCCGATCCAGTGGTCAGATCCGATCGCGCTCGATGTAGTCGCGCAGATCCTGCGTCTGAATGCGATAGGCGTGGAGCTCGACACTGTGTTTTCCGTCGCTCCCTTTATGAATGTGTTGGAGAAGGTGGAAGGGATGATGCGCGACTTTGACCACCAGCCAAAGGTGTACGCTTGCAAAGAGGGCTGCACAAGGTGCTCGTACTGTACCTCTGGCTGTCGTTTTGCAACGCGATGGCATTTTACGACGCGGGCGAGGCGTATGCACTAAAAGCTCGTGTGGAGCATACGCTAGAGTTGTGTCTTCGGCAGGTGTCTTCGCGTGCGCATGGAACACGGGAGAAGAGTCTTGGAGGACGTTGCGGATGCTCTGACGCGGTCGGGGGAGAGATTGGGTGGTGGGGGTGGGGGCTGCGAAGACGGTCGCGCAGAGTGTGTGGGACGGTGGCTTGAGGCGTTCGCGAGGATCTCATGATAAGTACCCTACGGCACTTGCAAGGAATAAGAAAAAGCGGTCGAAAGGGATTGGTTGCAGAACCGGATCGGCTGCCAGGTCCGCGTGGCGGTGAATATTTAATCTCCGGTCGAACCTAATTTGGGGTCAGGTGATGGTATTGGAGACTCGGTTGGAGATTTGGGCGGTTTGGTCCGAGTCGTTCACTCCTCGGCCATTCGAACACTACAAATCTGGTCAAGTTCCCTCCCGACAGATGACACATCGCTACTGCCATGTTCGAACGCATCGACGGATCCCTCGCCTGGGCAAGCGACTCCAACCGCCTCTTTGCCTTGTCCGAAGACGGTGACATTCACTGTCTCGACGTTTCCAACCCTCGTGAAATGACGCATCCCCAGCGATATTTAAAGCTGTATTGCACTGGCATGTAACGACACGATCATCGCAGCCTCCGCGAATTTCCCTCTCACTCTGGGACACTAAGACACATTCAATTCCTACCCTCAGAATTCACACACCGTCGACCCGATGTGTATCAAGACTTCAGGAGATCGGAGATGGGGCATTAAATTCCCAGAAACCTGACGAGGCTCTTTCAACGTACTCCACGGTCTTGTTACTCACTCCCTCGCCTCCGGAAGGTGTACTGACAGGATTGGCAAGAATGGTGCACGTTCGTCGCTCAGCGAGTGCCAGTGAGGCATTGGGTACCGTGAAAAGGTATGGATGAATTACGGTCTTTCCAGGGGGGTGAGTATGACAATGGACTCGGACGTGGAGCAGGCATGCTGTATAGCACTTTTCATCACGCTCTGGAGCGTTTGGACGTGCAGGACCCATTGGTCGGCTCAAATAAACGTGCGAGATGCAACACAAATAAATCTAACTAGCAGCAAGGAGTCTGCGCAACGGCCTCGAACTTAGATCGGAAAGGGAGCAGGACATATACTGCGCCAGAACCACGTGTGTACTAAGCCAGCTTTGTGGTTATTGTACGCTTGGTATGACTATCATCACGAGCCCAGACTGGCAAAGAGTCCAAAGACCCCGCTTCGAAACAACCACGCACGTCGTCCAGTGCGAGCTATGGAAGAACAAATATTAGAAGCTGGCACCACATGATAAGTCCATGTCCAAAAATACGAATCACAGCGGTGATGTAGCGCTCGCTGCCAGCTGGTGAATGCTGTATTAGCGCTCAGCCGCGTGTTCATAGAATGTGGAAATGACTCGGAGAAACCAGCAAGGCATGATCCATCGATGCATTATCCAAGTAGCACGTGTCCTGCAACGCGGTAGCTGGTACCCTGCTAGGTGGCCTCCAGTTCCTACCCAAGCCCTCGCGACTGCCCATCTGGCACTGGCACTCTTCCACCCTTCCAACGCTTCATATTCAATGTCCTATTACTTGTTCGAAGCGTTCATTTTGCTCGCAGCCTTTTTAGTAGGCCGGTACTGGCGGAAACCATCAAGGGCATCCGAATCTCGCCCCCAGGACGAGCCACGAAATTCCAGTGGGACATGGCCTCAGGGTATAATGACTATTCCATTTACATGTTACGGTGAATCTGACTTGTTTATGTAAATCTAGATTCATTGGATTTTACATGCAGAATCAACTCGACGCGGGTATCGTCGTTGGCATTTCTTGCTGACGGGAGACTCATAACGAGGTCCTCTCGAAACAATAACCATATGATTCTGATTTGGATTGCGGAACATGGCCAACTTCAGGAGATGGAGTCACCAATCGAACATGAAGGAGGCGTTGCGATAACCGCCGTAGTTGCGTATGGAGACGGAAGATACCTCATCAGCGGGGATGAACATGGAAAACTGATATTTTGGGAGGACATAAAAACTTCTTCGATCCAGAAGGTCAAAGAGTTGCAAGTAACAAATTCGGAGATCACAGCACTGGATGTATGCCCGGAGTCATTGCGCGCTGTGAGTGGGTCGAAAGACGGCCACGTGGTTGTTTGGTGCACGCAGAAAAAAGAACGCCTCGTGGGCCCTTTGAGAAACGAGAATTCTTCTCCAGTCTTGTCGGTCAAGTTCTCACCGAAGGGCAATCGCATTGCATCAGCTCATTTAGCTACCTCCCACGCGATTCACATCTGGCACAGTTCCACCGGGGAACAACTATGGGTCGTACCGATGGTTGAGTCGACTTACTCGCTTGCTTGGTCCGCCGACGGTCGACGGCTGTTTGCTGGGGCATCTTTTGGTTCTATCAAGTACTTTGACGTCATAACCCAATCTCTTCTCACAGAATGGCGGGCGCCTCACAGAGACCTCATAACCACTCTTTGCACCACACTCGAAGACCGATTACTCGTTTCCGCTTCGGTGGCCTCACCAGGGCATGATAGCGGTATTGATATATGGGATATATCGGGCACCTTTTCTTCCACACCCCTTCGCTGGCGCGATGGGGTACATTTGGCGACCATTTCGCGGGATGATGCTCGTCTTGCCATCATAGAAGAAAAGAACAAATTCAGCATGTGGAACATCTCGTCTGTCATTGACGGGTTCTCCCCCTATTGCGTAAGTTTACAAAATACCAATGAATGTATCATTCTGAATCTTCTCAGCGTCTCCCACCTTTGACCGAACAAGGGGAACCTGTAGGTCACGTTTATCTGGTTGAATATTAACTCTACTCACCCATCGTTCGTTGTGTACAGTTTACTTATGTCAGTAACGCAGTATACGACGCGTGGAAAAGCGGTAACCTGGAACTGGCCGAGAAAATGCTATCAAAAGAAATCGAGGAACATACTTCCCCCGGGCCACGTCTCATTTCGTATCACTATGCCAACCGTGCCCTCGTTCGCGTCCGGAGAAAATACTGGGATGGTGCATTACGGGATGCTAATGCCGCCATGGTAACTTTTTCTCCCTCTTGGTGTTATCAGAAACTCAGACGTACCTATAGTCAAGTGACGGTCCAATTCCAATGATCGCGCACATTGCGAAGGGTCTTGCCATTTACCGTGAGAAACGAGAAACGATGTATGCGGCGTTAGAGGAGTTCGAATCTGCTATTCGTGACTATGATGCCAATGACATCAAGAATTTCATTCGATCCATCAAGGTGGGATACATCACCCCAGAGTATTATCGAGGTACTGAATACTGCGTACTTAGGACATCGCCCTTTCCGATGGCCCCTCCGAGTCCGTTGCTCTGTCGGATACCAGCTTATGTCGACTGGTTAAGGTAAGTCGAGTAACGCAACTCATCGGAGTGGTCACATTAACCACCAGATACAGGCTCGAAAGCTTTTTCTTTGTGCAAGTGGCTGCAAGGATGCAGAAAACTTCGAGAAAGTAATGGAATTGTTGGATGGAATTCCTGATCTGGGTCGGCTTCTGCATGCTCCCGAAGCAACGACTATTTCTCTAGTAAGTCACTTGCAACAGTATTTTCCCACGTAATGACGCGCGTCACAAAGATATTCGATTGGGACATATGTAGTCTGCTTTCTGATATTCACAAACTACGTTGTCAAGCCTTGATCAAGCTCAGGTCGGATTGTTCTCTAAAACCAATCAACTACTTTTCTGCAGAAGCGAATGACATTAGCGAAGTGTTGGAATCCGTGACTGCGAAACTTAGCTCGCTCAGTGGTGAGGGGTAGTTCGATGCGTTCACATAGGTTACACTTTATCTGACATCTATCTTAGAGGAGTTTGGTGATGAAGCAAGTCTTCATGATAGGCATGACGAGGCTTTTGCATGGTATTCTGAAGCATTGGTCCTCGCTGGGTGTTCCTCGGGTCAGTCCAGTCAAATCACAATTCCGTTTGTTGTGTTGAAGCTCTCGTACTAGATATCGTGAACGGCAACCGTGTGGCGGTGGTTACTAGGGATGATCAGGCAGTTTCACAGTGCTTGGTTTCGCTACGGCGCCGCCCAAAATGCATCGCTCATCTCTTCGGTAATCGAAGCAAGATAAAGGCAAGATTGGGACTATGGGAGGATGCTTTGGCAGATGCCGAATGGGTAACTTGTTTGTTGCATGTTTTCCAAGGTGTTTCTCAAAAACGACTGCCCCAGGCCATCCAAGCAGACGTATCACACTCTCCGGGATATCACAGGAAATATGTGGCGTTGCATGCGGTGGGGCGTTACAAGGAAGCATGCTCCACGTTGAGCGGTCTGTCTTCGAATATTATGGACCCGGCGAAAGACGGTAAGTGTTGCTCATATCAGTTTGACGGCCAGATAATGATTGCTTTCCGCAGAGCTGAACAAGAGTTACCTCGAGACACTGTCTGAAATTGATAAAATGATAGAACAGGTTCTCAACGAATCTCCATTCATACTCATCGACGTCAAGGACGGTCGTCTATGTGACCAGAAGGAGCAACGACGCAGATTTAAGATGGACTCCTCCTTTTTCGAGCTTGTCTCGTTTGTGGTCTCGTCCATGCTCCAGGCCAAGGCGCCAGAAACGGTGGAGATCGAAGAAGTTATCAGGAAGTATTTCCTCTACGTCATGTTATCTCATACATGGGAAGATCGAGAACCATTATTTCACGACGTTTCTGAAGTTTCGGTTTATGACACTTCATTTATGAAGTTAGTCAAGTTTTGCGAGATGGTCCGGGACAGCTACGAACAATATCGATGGTCGTGGAACGATACGTGCTGCATCAATAAAACGGATATAGACAAGTACCAGAAGTCGATCAGCTCTATGTACAAGTGGTACAGCAATTCGGCACTCACCCTTATCCTCCTTGCCGACCCATCCGAAAACCATACTCCTCCATCCAATAGTAATCCAACCTCACTCGAGTATAACCGATGGATGTTCCGCGCATGGACATTGCAGGAACTTCTTGCCCCCAAAATTATCCGATTCTACTACCGCACATGGGAGCTGTATCTCGGTGATTCGGAGCACTTTAACCATAAAGACTCGCCCAGGATCAAAGGAGAGCTGGCAAAAGCCACTGGTATCGAAGAGGATACTCTTGTTCACTTTTCTCCCGAAGGGCTTCCTGTTCGCGAAAAGCTCCGCGTGGCATCAAGTCGTAAAGCCAGCGTGGACGTTGATATCGCATATTCTTTGATGGGGATATTCAGGAGTGACATGCCTGTGGATTACAATCGTCATGACGCCGAAACCGCGCTCGGACTACTGCTGCAGGAAATTGTACGGCGCCGAGGGGACGTTACTGTTCTTGATTGGTATGGGAAGCCATCAGGATTCCACAACTCCCTTCCTGCCGACATCTCTGTTTATGGCCAAACCCCATACAAACTGCCGTCCATCACAGACGACAAACTTGACCAGCGAGTCAAAGAATTATCGCTTACGCTACCAAAACAAGAGGTCGCTATTTTCTATAACAAGCTCATCAGTATGGATCCACCCACGTTCGACAACCGCAAACTTAGACTTCCCTGCATCACGATCTCTGTCACCGACATCACCCCTTGTGCAACTCCTCCTGTTTATCTTGCCTCTAGTGAGGCTCTTGGGACTTTCAAGTTCTCAGCCACGAACGCACCTTCTGGGTGGTGTCAGGAAGATGTTGTGCTCGTTTATCCGTGGATTTTTGAACTTGAGAAAGAAATCAATCGTCGTGAGGGGGACGAATATACGAAGGCACTGCGGGTGGTCGCATATCTGGAGCGAGGATTCAGAGCACTCTTGTTCGCAAAGCAGTCACATACGCGTGAACGGGTGGGGTACAGACGGGTAGCTGCCGAGCAGCATATTGATATTCCCACTCATGAGCTGATCTGCTGGAAGGGTGTGGCGGCCAAGTCATTGGTGATCTTTGATTAGTTGTGACATGGCAAACTATGGTTACTTTGTGATTATACAGTCACTAGTACTTCTGTTCTGTGTTCTGGCACGCCCGTCCGAGACAGATGGACTCGAGAGACTCCTATAGATGCAGATGGATCCACGTTATCAGTTCGTCCCGTAGTCTCGCGTGAGAGGCCCCGGTAGTACGAATTCCCCTGGACTAAGAGGTGGCCTGAAGCTTCAAGGTTGAAAGTTCATCGACGCCCTATGCGTCCATCGCTTGATCGTCCTTCCTGAAGTTCATGAGACGGGAGCGAATCATGCCACTGAGGAAGTTGTCCGTTCCAAATGCATTGATCTCCGTATATTTGCACATGGAGACGAGTTGTGGATGGGAAAGGTTGTCGAGAATGAAGTCGTCAAAGAGTTTGGCTATTTCGGTCGCAGAGAGAGACTCGCCTTTGGAGCAAACCTTGGGGAAGAACACTTTGAAAGCGTCTGTGCCGAGTATGTGGGCGTTAGCCTTGAGACCTGATTCCCATAGTGTTTCTTGAAGGAACTCGGTCATTGCGAGCTGAACCTGAGGAGTTTGCATTGTTTCTCTTCTTGGTTGGGAACAACTTGCGTGCGACGGGAGAAGCAACTCCACGAAGGTAATGATGAACACGGTAGTGGAACCAGCTCGAGCAGGTCCTCAGTCGTTCAGGAACCAAGCAAATCGAACACACACTTTCCGGTGTTGTCTGCGAGTGAGTTCTCTCCATGAAGAATCTCCCACTGTTGTTCGGAGATGCGAACCTCTGAGACGAGCTTCGTCCCGTGTCAGTAGTGTTGAGCCTCGTGCTTGATCTTTTCCATGCGTGTGGGAGGAGTGGTTTGTCTCGCTTTGGTGCGGGCGGCGAGGGTTTCAGTGGGTCCTACTGAGCGCCTTGTGAGGTTGAGTGGTGTCTGACGAAACAGAGGTGGCGCTGTTTCAGTGCGGGTGACGATGGGCGAGAAAGAATGCAGGAGAGGGGAAAGAGCGGACGCGGATGCGCAGGTTAGTTGCTGCATGAAGGTAGTCTGGTGGGTCTATGAGGTTCAAGTAGACGCATTCAAGTTGAGAGTTGACGGTTTGCCACCTGACCAACAGACCTCATGATCATGGTCCGAACTGCTGGTCACCAGGCTAGCACGAAGGGGTGAGCCTGATATTCAAGTTGAGGAAGCCACATCGTTGTACATCATTCAATGAGGTCACGGTGGCGGTTCACTGTCTCATTTATATACTACTATCATTGCACCGGTGTTGCAAAATCTGAGCACCCTCTGTAAATATCTCAACATTCTTCGTTAGTGTAAGTGGAAAAAATGCACAAGCTAATAGAGTAGTGTGTAAAAAGAAACCCTATGGGAAAATAAATCTCAGAAATGACATACATACTAGGTTACAAAGCAAACTACTTATGATCCGACGGAATGATGTCCGGAATCTCGCCGGGCCGGTGAAAAAATATTCTGATTGAAATATATTTTTACAATCACTGGCAGTGCTCGAATGCCTGCTTCTTGCATCGCGGCAGTTCACCAAGACCACGTATCATTAAAGTCAGTACTTTCAGTCGCTGCTACACCTAGTATCCTCGTACTGATACACAGTGTCATTTTGGCCATACATCGATACAGCGTTAACCAAAAATCACTGATATCATCGCAAGCTGATTCTCAACAAACGGACTTCGATAACTTCCGATCAGTACGATGGCTGCAGTGCTCAAGAAAAGACCTTTCCGACTCCTTGGGCAGAACCAAACCACTAAGGCAAAGGGGGAAGTCCGGGTTAACCAGCGTGCATTGGTCCGCAAAGTTCTCGCTCGTTACTCATATGATTTTGCCCGTAAGCATCATTCATGGTTGCTTCCGAGTCCAAGTTGGACGATATTTCCGATTTCACTTCCATTTGGCCAGTGTTCCGAGAACTCCTTCAGAATGCGGATGATGCGGAATCTGATTCAGTCGAAATTTATTTTGACGCTGATGAGTCTGCTGATGTAAGAGATCATACATCTGACCTGTATTCACCTCATTTTTTTCTCCAGGTTGTAAAATGGACCTTCAAGAACAATGGGAAGCCATTCGGGGAAGCTGATTGGAAACGGCTCACGGAGATCGGTATGTTACCTACCTCTCGACACACAGACCGTCATGCAACTTGATTGGTCTAGCCAGTGGCAATCCCGATTCAGGGAAGGTTGGCGCTTTCGGTGTTGGTGAGTTGGCCACCTATGCGAAATCTAGCAGTTGAGTCAATATTACCTGGTAGGTTTCTATACAGTATTCTCTGTGACTGATAAGCCCACTGTATACTCTGGTGGTGCGTTCTGGTTACCTTTCTGAATGTGTTCGATGATAAGTAGAATGGAAGGGCATAAGATGGAGTTCTATTGGGACGATACAGGTCCTGTAAGGGTCCATTGGTCTCAACGGAGTCCATACATGCTCACACAACTGCCAGTTATGCTTCCAGTCGAGTGGATATTCTACGAATAAAACTGGGGCGACAATCGAGATTCCGCTCCGGAAGCCTGCTCGAATGCCGAAAAGGAACGATTTTTTGAAATTTCTTGCAACGTCAATCACTTTCATGGCAAAACTGAATGATATTCGACTTTTTTGCAATGCGGATTGCATTGGCCATATCAGCAAGTCTGAACAGACAAGTGAACTGATCAGACTTCCCATTACACTGAAGGATGTTGATCCTTCAAAAAAAACGATCTTATTAGAACCACTTCAACTCCGACGTTGTCGTAAGTCTCATTCATGCTGCAAAAAGTATGTTCTGAGCTGGCATTTGAGCAGCAATCACCATCCAATCTGTCCAAACCATAGATTCTGCCCCTCGTAAAACAAAATTGGATCTAAGTGTATTCACCATTGCTGCAGACGTCAAGATGAACAAAGAGTTTGCAGGAGAACTATCTGAGTGTGTGGTTAAGGAGCAAGGTTCTGAGGTCAAATATAGCCTGATATATGTGAGTTTTGAATCAAGTTGGTGAATATCAGCACCTGTAAATTGACCACACTTTCTAAGACTGGGAAAGATGAGTACGATCGGAGCTTCGTGGATGAAAATGACGAAAGTATATTCCACGGACTTCGTGCTGATCTGGACAAGTATGTATCCCTTTCATGAGGCCGCATGGACAAGAAACACCTTGACTGATCCCTAACTAGGGAGGCGTTGTGTGCAACAATATTTATTGTCCGTAGACTATTACAGAACTCACGTCGACTGGATTTATTGACGTCGTTCTCCAGGGTCATTCTACCCGCCAAACAACGGGTATCTGTGGTCACATGGCCTCGCAGTTTATCCCCACTGTGGAGCGTGAATCTATAGATCTAGTGTAAGTTCACCTCTATCGGAATGGCAGATCAAAGTACTCATTTGAGATTCAAGTGACCAGAATATTGCTAGTATGTACCTTGCTTCATTCTTAATAAGCAAAAGGCTAAACCGTCATCACGATCACTCTCTTAGTATGGAATAATGAACTACTGCATCTCGGAGGATTCCTATCACGTGCTATCTATGAGCTAGAGCTCTCCAGGATTCAAAGCGCATGGGATAACAAGTCCAAAGATCTTGGCTCTGATCTCGCGGGGCTACGCGAACGCTTCATTCACGTTCTCAAATTCTTTACCTTCCGCCCCACCACCCCCTCGCCAAAGGTTGCAGAGAAGCTACGCGAATCATTCTATACATGCACTACATATCCTCTACGACTTCTCTCTTCTGTTGGCGTACGGCAAGTCTCAGATATCAGGCAGTTTGACCAACACTGCGAGATATTCCTGAAGGACGTGCCGATGCTTTCACCACACTTCAATGATTTAGCAGCGGACTTTGTCAGGGCACACCCAGATGGTAATCAGGAAATACAACTCGTAACACCTTCAGACGTCGAAAATTATCTGCAAGACCATTCTCTCAGCGACGGGTCGACCGGCGAGCTTGTTGCCTTCCTCCAATGGATGCTCCGTGAATTGACCGACAGAGCCCATTTGCTGAAAGTGGCTCGTTTTCGGGATGCAGACGGAAAAGATATCCCACTGTCCTTCATACAGCACTTTATTGACCCCCAAAGACATGGGTCTTTTATCCCGCTGAAGAGTCCATTTCCACATTCAGTGATACCCTACCAAATTACCAAAACCATCCCTCCTATGATGCTCCAGCAGTTCGGCTGGAGAGAGTTCACCGTCGTTGACTGGCTACGTCACATATCTTCCCGAGAAGTCAGACTGGCCAACCCAGAATACAACTTTACTCAATCGATTGGTTGGGCTGAGCATGTATTGCATTCTATTTGCGCCGCATGGTTCAAGTCATCCGGTGGTGATGTGCTCGAAGTAGCGAAGTCGGTATTTGCAAGCGAGAAGTGTATCCCAACAACGCACGGCCTACGTATCCCCGAGGAATCGTGTCTTCCCACGTCCAACGTCACCAAATTGGATTTCCCGATAGTCGAGTTCTCTTCAAGCCATGAAATCAGTGACAATATGGAGCAGTTCCTTCTCGCTTTGGGAGCCAGGAAACATCCTCCCTTAAAACTCTATTTGGAACAGTGAGTTGATTGATACTTTGCATTCTTAATTTGTTGACTGAACAATTTTCAGGAAAGGGTTGAAAACGTCCGATGTCATCTACCATCTCGTTCAGCGAGGTAGCCTTAGTGACTCGGACGCTACGGTTCTGAGATCATCTCCTGTTTTCGCCACAAAAGGGGGTGGTAGCAAACTGAAACGCCTCGACCAGCTCTACCCGCCAATAGAAATATTTCAGCAACTTGGTTTTCCCCTCATAGATTGGGGCGGGAGTGTGGAATGGCAGGATACATTCCGCAAAGGTAGATCATCTACATCAAGTCTGAAAACTGACTGAGGTTTCGCTTAGAGGTCAAACTCCTTTATGATCTTGGCTTGCGTCGCTTCCCGCCTCTGGGAGATATCATGAGACTGTGTTCAAAGGGCATTGAAATCGGCGAAGTTGCCTTCGGCTACCTGTGCAAACACCTTCGATCTGAGTATTCGGATTATAACGCCGACGAGTCTCGAAATATTGCATTCGTGCCTGCAAAGATCATGGGTGGTGTTGGTATTAGAAAGCCCGGGGAGGTATGTTACTTACTTAGATTGAGAATATCTGAGATTTTGACCGGGCTCAAATCGCTTCAGGTATTCATAGACAAGCAGTGGGAAGTACTCGGGTTTCCTGTCATTCAGCGCGAGCATGAAAAGAATGTCCTCGAACTTCTGGGAATACAGCAACATCCATCCTCCTCATTAATCCTCCAACAGCTGAAGGATGTAGAGAGAAAACCACTTGGCGAAGAAACCGCTCGCCAATGGTTCGAAATTCTGTCTCATCATGTTCCAAGTGGGTAATATCCCTTGCATTCAAGTAGTGATTTAGAGAGCTTGGTGTTACCTTAGGATTTGAGAAGAGCGACCTCGACTGTGTTTCTCGCTTGTGCATAGTTCCAAAGACCACTCTCGGAGACAAGAGAATGTTGACTCCTGCCGAGTGCTACTTAGGAGGGAGCACAAAGGACGACCTATACTCAAAGTTATTTCACTTTGTCGACTTCGGTGCTGGGGATAAATTTTTGCGTGTTTGTGGTGCAAAGAACTATCCCACAGAAGATGATGTCGCCACGAGGCTGGTACGCGATCCCCTGGAAGTCCTTCGTCTCGCTGGGTGGAAACGGTAAGTATTGCATATCCCAAGTACTACTCGTTGAGAAGGCCACAGATTCCTGGAAGAACTCAATCACCTCGCTTCCCATCCAGGGCGCATTGGCATTGAAACGAAATGCGAAATGATGCATCAGCCTGTGTTACTTGGCTCGCGCCCATGCGAGGAAACCGGGAAACCAGAGAAGTCCTACGGACTATGGAAACCCAACGAAATTTTCATAGTGGATGACGTACAAACCTTGCACCAGTTTTCCGACTCCGTTGTTATTGCACCTCGAGATATACCTCGTAAACTTGAAGGCGAGGACGCCGCATCTTTGGTTTTCTCCACATGCATTACTAATTGAATGTGAAGACTTTTATATCTCACTCGGGTGCCAATATCTGACCACAGCTGTTCAAGATCGGCATAAGGCATTGGATGAAATAGAAGACCAACAAATGTGCTCCAAATATCGAAATCTGGTTCTGGAAAGGCTACCCATATTCCTTCACAACTATTCGCATCTCAAACCTGGAACGTTGGGGTCCCGGTTCTCTGGTGCCAACAACATCACTGTTAAGGTCTGGAAGGAGTTGTTCGTTTCTAGAACACTCACAGTTGGAAAACAGAGAATCAAAAAACGACAGGTGTCAGCGACTGCGATCTACGAATCAAATACCATAAAGCTGTCGCTTACTTACCAGGTGGAGGAAAATAAGCACGAGTATGTTCGCAGACCATTCCCTCTGGTGGTTATTTTAGCTCAAGGATGCAAACAGCCTGGCAACTACGCTATGCAGAATGTTTCTTGGTACAGACAACCGTCCCGACGTCGAGTTTCTTACAACTTGCCTTGGGCCACGCGATGTTTTGGAGCAAAGAGGGTACGAAAGTCAGTCACGTCGGTCGAAGCTAAACAATGCGCATGAGGAAGTTGACATTCATCCTGTAATTAATTCGCAGTCTATGAGCCTTCCCAATGTCTAGAAGACTGGCGCTTACCTGGCGCTTCAAACTTACCCATTATAGGCGATCCAGTGGTCCCCGGCTACCGTGACCGCGCGACGAAAGAGATGTACCGCGATCTCATGACCACAGACGAGCAACCCACTACAAATGCGTCTGCCTCGCTGTCTCCTGTCGGCGCCAGGACTATCATGGGCCCGGGAGTCTCCGTAGCTGCCAGTGGTGCTGCTACTAATATCCGCCAGTCTTACGAGTACGCTTGTCTTCTGCGAACCTGGTAATACTCGACTTCTTACTTCTATGCTTTCCAGTGTAGTGAAACATCAGGAGCACATGGGTGAGCGACCAAGAATTTTAACCAATATTATCTCATTGGTTTGGCAGAGTCCACCGTAAGAGCAGCCATCCAAGCGTGCAACCGCGAAGACCAGGCGCCACTGCTCGATCGCCACAGCGATCTGAACTTGAAGCAGTTCGTAGAAAACGACTATTGTGATGTTTCTACGTCAGTCAACGATTTACGGTACTTTCGTAAGGTCCCAGCCCTCTGCCTCCTTCGTTTTGCTTATGGGATCGCTAGGAACAACACAGGACGTGGAGGTCCATGTCGCTAAAGGTAACTGTCGTTTGACAAAGAATTTGCGTGCTAAACGCCCGTTAACCTCTTGAACAGACATCCCTGATGTTGATGCAGGTCATATATGCACACAAGAATTACTCACCCGCTTCTTGGATATAATCCAGCGCATTGCCACCAAAGTTTACGGTCTCTCCACCGGGTCATATCGCATATTCTATCATGCTACTAGATCCATAGCATTCAATTATGAAAGAACCATATACCTCAACCTTCATTACTTTGAGAAATGTCGTGAGTGAAATCCGACTTGAATAGTGTTAACGCTAAGGATCGCCCAACAAGACTACGAGAATGTCAAGAAAGGGGAAAAAAAGCGAGCGCTGACACTATGGTTCGTTCCATATATAGTATCCTTCGATACGACTGACAGTCGTCTGAATATTCTAGGTTCCTTACCTTTGCGCACGAAATTGCACACAACCTCGTCGCCGAACATAATGCAGAGCATGAGTTTTTGTTTTTGGCACTCTGTGACCTGCACATGGAAAACTTCCAGAAGATCCAGGGTCCGTCACCCCGTCTGAGATAGACGTGCAAATGTGGGGTGGAAGTACCAAAGGGTGGAAGTACGAGCGTTCAAGTGCGCTTTGGTTGAAAGTCGTTACAAGAGAATTGTACTATCGAGTGGGGTTTGTACCCTCTGACAAGAATGTATGACTCTCCTTCTACGCATACAAAGGTACAAATGTGAGTTGGTAATAACCCATTACCGAAGACCTTGTTGAGAAGGTGCGGATGACGAGACAAGAACTTGAAAGGCGCAATTTGGGTTAGGAACCAAGAAAGGAAATCGTCACAAGGATGGTTGTTTGGTTCCAAAGCCTTTGCCAAACAAGTAACGCGGTCGCCCATAGTAATCCCCATTCCATTCCCTGGGGCCTGAAGGGACTTCTTCTTCTTCTTGCCGCTCTATCGTTCCTCTCATGGACACACTACCCCCAAAACCTTCAATCTCAAGAAGAGAATCCGGATGCGATCGCGACAATACAAAAGAGGTCGAAGAACAGGAACCATCATCGTCGGCCTCGCTACAGCAACCACAACCGCCACCACAATCGCCGTTGTCGTCACGATGGCGGTCGACGTTCAGCATCCCCCGCAGAAGAAGAAATTCCCTCGAAACGACTGCGCACGTCTAAAAGCAAAGGCAAAGAGCTTATGCGAAACGAGTACCACATGATGTCAAAGTGAAAATACTAGAGATCGGAGACGACTTTGTTCCACTGGGGGCGAGCGACACGCAGTCTTCTCGAACAGAACGCGCGCGTCAAAAAAGGAAGGAGACGGAACGCCAGTGGGACGGGGGAAGCCGACGAGGTCGAGCAATCTCAATGAGGGTCGCGGGACGAAGCGGAAGCACGACCGTCTGTCGGACGATGACGACCGAATGCAGAGAAGGAGACAGCGGTTCGAGTCGCTGTACACGAGGAAGACTCTGTGGGTATCCCAAGTCAACTGGGACAGTTGTCACAACGTGTCAGATGTGAGCTATTTTTCCTGACTGAGATGCCGGTCGACGTTAGATTTGATAAAGAACGTAGGTTGCACCCCGAGGTCGAGGCATATATCAAGTACATGTCGCCAACGCCTATCGAAGATGAAATTCAAGGCCTCGTGAATCCTGATCCAACAAGTTTCAAACGCAATCACGTCTAAATTTCCAGATGCCCGAATATTACCCTTCGGAAGTTATGAGACAAAGCTCTATTTATCCAGTGGGTGTGCTCAAAGCGGTCAAGCCAGCATGTTGTCTGACCGTACCTAGAGATATCCACAAGGCAAACGTGTTGCACGCACTTGCAGACACTCTCAAGCGAGCAGAGACCACGTCCAAGGTTACCGTTATCTCGAGAGCAAAAGTACCCATAGTCAAGTTCGTCACGAACCATGGAGGTCTCAATGTGGACATCAGCGTCAACCAGCAAGATCATCAACAGCTTATTTCAACACATGCGGAGCTGTGGGTTCCCGTTACGATGCCTGATCGTCATCGTAAAGGCGTTTCTGAATCAACGGGGGATGTATGAGGTGTATACTGGTGGCTTGGGAGGCTACAGCACCGTCGGCTTGGCCATCAGTTTTCTGTAGATGCATCCCCAAGTTCCGCAGATGAGAAATAGAACTGGAGGAGCCTGGGAGTGTTCGTAATGGAGTTTTTCAAACTCTACGGTTGTTACTTCAATTACGACGAGGTCGGGATAGAGGATCGTATTTTAGCAAGAGGGGGTGGTACGATTTGTCCAAGGGTCCACTGCTTTCGATCGAAGGCCCTACGGATGTCAGTGCGTGGTGACCTGGTAGTTGACAAGTCTGACTGATTTCTTCTTTAGCGAATGACATCTCCAAGGGTTCCTATGGCATCTCCAAGGGTTCCTATGGCATCTCCAAGGCCCAACAGACCTTCGCTGGTGCCTATGTGATCATGCAAGCGACAGCGTTCTCGCGTGCTGGGATGTTGAGCTCGCGCCGCGACTCGGAGGGTCGATCGTATCGTCTGCGCGCGACGAGCCCAGCGGACATGAGCATTCTATTGAGCATCTTGGGTGTGACGTAAGAGGTACGCCGCCGTCACCAATCGCAGAGCCTTCCGGCTTCCTTAGCGAATTTCCAGACCCATCAACAACCGACGCCTCCTTGAAGAGGTATATGAGAAAAGGAACATTGCATAAGCTTCTCCGGATGACTCTCCGGCTTTGGTTGTCAGTGCCGATGTGCCTATAGACCACGACCACAACGAGAAAGGCAGGGTGCGAGAAGCATGGGGATGGAGACATGGAACTCGAGTTTGACGACGACGCTCGACACGAGGTCGTGGAGGAGGAAAATCCCGACAACAGCGGGAGATATGAGATCCAGGCACGAGGTCCCGTGCAATCGGGACGTACGAATGGAACGGGCCAACTTGATACACTGACGACGTACACAACGGACGATGATGATCTGTCATGGACTAGAAGACGAGGCATATGACGTCGCGGGGTCGGACGACGACGACGTCGTGTGCAAGAGCCGGATGAGTAGACAACAATCCTATTAGCTGTTGAAAGCACATCGGACCTCACGAGGGAGGCGAGGACGACTGTGTACGGTGATACCTGAATTTTGCGTCTGCCGCGGACTGGCGGGGAGCCGTGTGACAAGATGCGGGGCATAATAATTAGTACATAGACCTGAGACGCCCGTGTTGTAGCAAATCATTGCTGGAGAAATTTCCTAGTCGTTCAATTCAAAACTGCTGTCGGTGCACCGCCGCGCTGTATTTCCGCGACCTTTTTTTCATCTTCGTCCTACTCGGTCGCTGGCCGCCATCACCCGAGTCGAAGAATCAGGGCTGGCTTGCATTCTCGTCTACCTTCTCGGGGAGACCTTCCACTACAACTCGAACCACCCTGGCTGGTCGTCTCGGAGATCTGTCCTCGTACTTTTTTTTAGGTCGTGACCAATGTACGTGTATTTCGCAGCCATCGGTGCGAGGACGAAGGGACTAACCCTCGGACCACTGCAGGGCGGTATCGAGAGGACAAACCCCGCCTGTGAACCTCAAGGAACGCATAGCGGCGCTGCAGCAACGCAACGTGTCGCCCAACACACACCAGTCAGCGCAGGCAGCACCGCGGGGAATGCCCAGCGTAATGGGTGCGGGCGGGTTGCGGGACAAGATTGCCAAGTTTGAGGAGAAGGGAGGGGTGCCTGTGCCGCGGGGAAGTTTTGGGATGGGAGCTGCGCCGATGCAGACGGAGAACGCGCCAGGGAAGAAGCGTGGAGAGTTGTATGGAAATCGGGTCACCGGTCTCGGTTTGGGTCTCCCCGGAAGACCCGGCAGTGCGAGTGCAAGTCGGTCGGGATCGCCGTTGCCCCCCCGGTCAGACAGTTCGCTATCGACATCAACATCCCCTTCGTCGTCGCCGTTGCCCGGCCCGAGAAAGCGGTGTATCTCCACTGGCGCCTCCCTTTCTAGTAGCAGTGCTGTTCCATCCCCTGCAAGCTTTTCGACAGACATGCCCATGCCTCCACTACCACCAAACTTCGCTTTGCCGGGCTCGGCACAGCGCCGCAACTCGCTCGCGGTCGACTTTGGCTCTGGCAGACGCGTCATGAGCACCAGTAATGCCAAGCATGGCAAGCCGTTGTTGGACACATCCTCTTCCGTGACCGTGCTTGACAAGACGGTTGACTTGGACGAACAATCTCCTCCTAGCCCAGAACTCGAAGACCCTGTTGCCGAGGTGACGCCGTCGCAAGTCGAAGTTGAGGAATCATTTCAACCGGCCGAGCCCGAGGCGGTCGACGCGTCCCCTCCAGTGCCTGAACTTCAACCACCAACGGAGACCATCGAGGAGCCATATCCAAACGCGGAATCCGCAGAAATGCCGTTGCCAGTGCAAGTCGAGGAACCCCAGCCGTCGAGTTCGGAGACACCGAATCCCTCGGACCTACCGCCGCTTGTCGTGGACCAGTCGTCTCCAGAAGAAACAGGTTCCAATCTCGATGACCCTCCGCTTGAGGATCCGCCCGAAGTTACTCAAAATCATCCGTTTCCTGTCTGCAACGCGTCTCAAGATATTTCGCAGCCTACTGTTGCCGAGGAAATTCTGAGTAAAGACGGACTCTCAGACTACGAATCGGTCCCTCAATCGGACAACTCTCGGCCTCCTTCATTCCCTCCTTCACCCGCATCTTCTGCCCCACCCTTAGCTCCCTCAGCTTCCTCTGATACTCCGTCTTCCCCTGATGCCCCTGATGCCCTTGCAGAGACTGTCGTCGCCGATCTTTTACCGCCACCCCCCGAGGAGGAGACGATCTCCGTTGCCGCCTCTCGAGATAGCGCTGTCATCGACCCTATGCCTTTACCGAGTCCAACGGACCCCGTGTTGCCCAGCATCTCGACACCTGACTTGACAATCGAGGCTCGGCCACAAAACCAACCTACTTTCAAGGCTGTCGTTCACCGCAAGGTCACCGAGGTGCCTGTTGGCCCCGTACCATCTAGCGTTACCTCGTCTGGGGTGCCACAAGCAACCAAACGGCGACTGGCCGTCAGCAATAATGTTACCGAAGTGTCCCCCAATCTGGGATATGGCGACCTAGTGGTCCTGCTAGAGGAGGCTGCATTACTCGAGCAGAAGTTAAACCAGGGAGATGGCTCAGGCTCGAAATCGAAAGAACTACTATCAGCAACCACCCCTACCAACGCGACGTTTCAACCAGAGCCTCGACATCCGCCACCTTCTACCTTTACTGAGCGCGCGCCCATGCCGTCCCTCGATAGCGGTTCTATGTCTGTTCGTTCCATGTCCATCCCATCGATTAGGGAGACGTTAATCGATGGTGAAATTCCTGAGGGGGACGAAACTGATAGGAGGAGTCTCGCCTCCACCACGTTCTCGCACCGATCCCCTTCGCATCGCAAGTACCTATCCAATATCTACCGTCTCACAGGCCGAAGATCGTCAGCCTACATGCCTGGGGCTTATCCTCGAGACAGTATGTCGGTGTCGTCCGAAGACTCGTCTCCTGTCGCGACACCGTCGTCAGACAGTGGCAAGCGGAAAGGGTTCGGCATTGCCTGGCCCAGTGCATCGCCCAAGAAGGGCGGACCCAACGTCGGCCGCTCAAGCTCCTTTGCCGACAAACTTTTCAACAGGACCCGCACAAAGTCCAACGTGAGCACGACTGACCAAGGTACGTCTGTTTGTGTTTCACGCCCACGAGGTGATTTGGCGAGCTCATCTGCGACGTACGCAGTGTTGGAACGGAATTCGCTGTACCAGTCGTCGCAACAGAGCCTGACGCTCCCCTTTCCTCCCGAACTACCCTCTTCGCCCGAAGTACATCATCGTCATCATTATCACCACCATCCTGAACCTCTGGTGGCCTCGGTGCAGGTGCCAGATGCACGTTCGCGGTCATCATCGTCGTGGGTATCGTCCCCCGGCGGGGACTCGAACGCCGAGTTCTCACCTGCCTCTAGTCCGCTCGACCAGGACATCTTTGACGCCTTTCCTTCTGTGCCACAAACGCTGCCTCCAGGATTTCGTCTGGACATTGTTGGAAACTTGGGCGGCAGCATGGGACGTGCGAGTACCCTACCGGTCAAAGGGCGAAAACAGGTCGATGAGCGGCTGTTCGCGTAGAAGCGTTTTTTTCTTAGACGAGTGTCTCGATTTGTTTGTTTTTTCTTTTTTTTCCTCCCTCTCGCTATCCCCCCGAGAGGAATCCCTCTCCCGATCCTCTAATATGATGGCTAGTCTATCTTTTGTGTGTCTCTTCCACACGCCGCTCTCATTCTCGTCCCTTCTTCACCTCCCCTCCTGGCTTCTGATTCCGTTCTGATTGCTCGCTCGCTTGCTATAATAATCCTGTTTTGCATTGGTTTCCGCGCGCGCATGGGTATTCCTTTCTCTTTTTCAACTGCTCAATCTATCTCAGAAATCCAAATACATATTGACATTGACATCGCTTCTGGCTCTAGCTCTCCGAACTGGAAGTATTTATGTAAGTTCAGAAGAAAAGAACTTGTTGGATGCGATCGCTTTTTGTCCACTCGTATTGCCCCTGAGAATATGCTCACTGAGCGACCGGCCGGTTGCCGCAAGCACATACTGCCATCCAACTCGAGCCCCTGAACTTCTCAAGTACACTGCTCGAGCTAGGTACTTTCTTTAGTCCATGCCAGGAATACTATCGCTCGCAGCACTCTCGATGTTATATGTTCTCGCGGAACCCCTCGTATCGCAGTTCAAGGGAGTTTGCGGAGCAACGAAGCCATATTCGTGAGGGTGTGTATTTTATGTGATAAATATAACCAACGTATCACGCACCCATCAGCTCAAGCCTGAGCCTGAGCCTCTCCGAGGATAGCCGTTGGCTATGTTGTGCATGGCGAGCACGTATCGTGGTATCGTGGCTCGCACCTGTACTGGTATGCCGTATGGCGTGTTGGACAGTCGTATGTCTGTCCCCTCTTTTGGCTCTCGTCGTGATGCATGCTGGATTGCTGGAGAGTGCTCTGCGATGCATGATCGGCCAGGTGAGTGCCATGGAAGGCACGTTCTAATGGAAGGATATCGATACTGCTTGACCGTGCCCAACTTTGACCCAAAAGCCACTTTAGCGCTAGCATCCTGTTCGCAATCGAGCCCTAGCCACTCATGTCGACGCCACTTGGTCAAGCGCAGTCCGATTGAAACCTTGCTCTGAGCCTTGGAGTTGAACTATTATAGGATCCCGAGTCAGTCGTTAATCGATGTGGTCGGCACAGCCCGCTTAGTACTAGGCGTCTTGTTGTCGTGTCAATCCTTTGAGTCATTTACTCACCGCCCTTGCCAGACTGCGCACAGGGGTGTTCGGGATATGGAGGGCTCTAGTAGCGCCTTGGTGAGCTATATCAGCGTCACGTTAAACTTGGGTCAGCCGGTTGTTCCCGCGTCGAATGGTGCTGAGTGCTGAGCGCTGAGTGGTGACGTCTTGCTGCCGAGTCCCGAACTCGAACCTTGATTTGAAATCTGATGTGACACTTGCAGGTCGGGCCAGTGAGACCGGAATACTGAATACGCAGGATTGTGTTTCGAGTTGCCTGAGCGGGGCGGGGCGCCCCGAGAAGAAGAGGCGACGCCTATTTGAGGGGTTCAGTCGTATAGGAGGCGGATGACTTATCATTGGCGGTGCCAAGCCCGGAAGGACACACTCGCCGCCAGTGGCGCAACTTGACGATCCGTTGATAGACTGTGCCGGAGAGTGCCGCCTATGCATAGCAGTCGGCCGGTCCCGCCCTGTCCCCCTTTCTCAACGCCTTCGATCATTCCCGTCCCCTGTTGATTTGGTGACAACGCCCTGATTCGGAATGAAAGGAGAAGGCACCTGAATGGTCCGCCTCCAAGTTGAGGAGCACGAACCGTTATTGTCTCCTGTCGCCATGTCCCGGATCCTGTGAATCGGGTGATGCGTGATGTGATAGCCTGGGGGACGGCCCTTCACCTGGTTCCTGGCCACTGACGCACATAGATGGGATCATCTCGGTCATAGTAGCCTAGTGGAGTCATCATTGTGTGACGGATTTGGGGTGAGTGTTCATTCCAGTACTGCTAACGTTGGAACACCGCCTCGCCTCTTTGTTGCTGTATACGTGCCACATCCATTCGGCGTTGGACATCCAGGCGATTGAACGGGACGATGACACCATCCAAAATACAGGCCATACAGGTGCGTTTGGGGGAAGAGACCACGCTGCCATCAAAGCTTTCGGGATCAAGGGCCTTCTCGGCATTTAATTTCAGCAAAGATGGCTGTGAAGGAGAGCTCAAAAAGGACCTCGGGGCCTCGTTGCAAGCACGTTTCGGATGATGCCAATCTAGTCGAGAGCGCGATCCGGGAGCACATTGATCTGGAAAATTTCTACTGGCTAGACCGGAAATAGGTCGATTGCTGACAAGGCGATGAATCTTGGCAGCCCATCTAGATCTTGCTCTCTCGCCGGTCTCGTAATGCTCAGTGACACGGGATTTTCCAACTCACAGCTCTCTCTATAAAACCTACGCGGTTCTCAGGAACCTTTTTTTTTCTCTTCCCCTGCTCAAGGTTGGTACGGCGTCCTCTTCTCGCCCCGTCCATCCTCTGCGACGCCGACGGTTGCAGCGCCCCATGACAGAGTACACCTCTTCTCCAGAGGCAATTCAAGTATTCAAGAACTCCAAGGAGCGCACCGCGTACTGGGTTCACTCGCACACGCCTTATCACGGTCAATTCAGTTCCCCAGACAGCCCGCCCTCCGTCGCAGGAGAGATCGACGAACGCGAGTCAGACGAGGACAGCACCCACTCCCTTCCACCCAAGATGGTCCTCAGATACGGCAACGGTCGGGGCGATATTCCTATCTCCCACTGGCACTATGAGAACCCTCATGATCCCCGTCGGGAACCCGTTCCCCGTTATAGTCCTAATTCCCGCCCGCGCCCCAACACTACCTACAACTCTCACAACCGCGCGAGGTCCGCCGCGGATGGCTACCCACGACCGCATGACCGTCATCCCCATCCTACTCGGAACGGACTCCCGAGGGTGTATGAGGATGACTTCTCTGCACCTCCGGAAGAGATCCACATCCTTCCTTCTGCACCAAATGCGCAACCGCATCGCCCCACAGCGACGTACAGGCCTCGTCGGTCCTCAGAGCCTCAGCGTCACCAGCCGCGGGCCGTCCCCCAAGATGATGATGAGCCAGAGGTGATCGAGCCTCTTCCCCCGCGTTTTCCGCCAAACCACCCTCCCGAGGCCCCCCCGCCGGTCGTGTACTCGCATTCGCAACATATTCATGACCCGTACGATCATCAGCACCCCAGCCACTCGCACTCACGTGGTAATCGACCTCCCCCGTCGATCGTTTACGCCCCCGCACACTACCACCATGCGAGCGATCATTACGCCCCGCCTACTATCGTTTATGCGCCCCACAAGGCTCCGGGAATGACACACACGATCTCTGCCCCTACAGGGTCTGGGTTTCCCCAATACCCCCGCATCACAGCGACCCCATACAAAGCTGTGCACAGCAATCTCTCCTCTGTGCATGAGGAACCCCGGTTGGGGCCTAGAGGTCCGATGCACAGAGCGCCCCCGCCATCTCCTGTCAGCGAGGCGAGTGGTGACTCAGGGAGTACCTATTACATCATTCCGACCCCCGGTCAGAAGGTCAAGGTTCTTGTGAGTCACGTACTCAATGCGAGGACATCCAGCTGACCGTCAGTCGTATCAGGCCGGGCCCGAACCCTCGCTTTACACGGCAAGTTCCACCACTAAATCAGCTTCATCGCCGCATTCGCCCTATTCGGGTGCGAGCAGCGGCGGGGGCGGAATGAAAAAGCCGCTATTCAGTCGGTTGATGAGCTTCGCTTCAGATTTACGCCCAACTAGAAAAATTCTCCAGCGGAGACATTCGCTTGATACTTCTGCCCGTGCCCGCTCCCGTGGTCGTTGATCGTTCCGTTTTCGTTTTCGTTTTCGTTTTCGTTTTCTTCTCTTTTTCTCTTCTCCCCTCTTGTTCCTTTCTCAGGTTATTGTTACGCGCTTATGGTTCTTGAAACGGACGGCTTGAAGAAGAATTTGTTGTATGTCAAGACATCATTTGGGCATTGATACTCATCGTTTTCTTGTTGTGACTCCCATAGACTGTTTATTGGGCATTTAGTATGGAAGCCCCTCTGTAGCTCTAATACGCACACCCACTCTCCTTGTTCTCTCTTTCACTTTCTCGCTGTCTCCCTTACTCTTAGCCCCGCTGCCTCCAGTCGCCTCGCGCCTGGCTTCTAGTGATATACCAGACACTACTATCCATTCTACGTATTTGCATAACTTATGCATCTTTTCCTCCCGTTTTCTAGGCTATCATACTTGAGCGTTTTTTCCTTGGCTCGCACACATGTTGTAGTAGTACCCATGTCATGTGCTTTTCCGCTTTCTGATCACTCTTTCACCACAAGTTTGTATCCGAGATTTTAATTTTGTATTTCCCCGTCGTCGAAAGCGTTGCAGTAGGCACGTTTTCATTATAGATCACGACCACCAGGACAAACATACACATGATACCCATCTCCGCTCCTGTGTGCATGTCAGATGATCAATTGTGACTCTTTGCCCGAACCTGAATATTGAATTGTATCGTGCTGCTTCTTGATCAGGCTTGCGCCCTGCCCTGGCGTTACGTGCATGATGGCAATATGGCTGCTAACGCAACGCAGTGCAAAAACGGCACCAATTACTGTACCATGAGCTCGAGGAAGCTCTGCATGCGGCATCGGGGTTCGCAGATCTTGAGGTCGACCTACGTTAAATAATAATGATAATGAATGAAAACACATTCTCCCGCTCCTTGGCCCCTCCTTTCCCCTCCTTGCTCCCCTTGCTCCACCTTGTCGCCCCTTCTTGTCAAGTCCGAGCCCCTGTTCCGTCGGCGGCGCTGTGTTCTCCGCCAAAGTGTACGCGTGTGCTGCTGGCATCGTTAATTAAGATTACGCCACGCCATACTCGCGGTACTGCATGATGGATATGATGATGCAGATATGATGATATCACCGCTCGGACGGACTCCCACGGGGAGGCTGTCAATGCCAGAACGTGCATGATTCAGTGGCACTGGCATAACGTTCTTTTCTATTTCTTCTCATTAACCTCCGTGCGCGTGATGGTGGTGGTTGGTGGCACGCCAGGTCCACGCTACCCGTTGTTGGTGGGTGGTACAGTGGAGGATAACGGTATGATACGGTACGATTACGAGCGTATCGTCAATGCCGTGACAGTTCCTCGACCTTTTCGACGGCACACCGTTGTGGCGTGCGTACTACTTACCTCTTACCTCTCCGAGAAGTTCTGTCTTCTTCTTTTTTTCTGATTCTGATTCTTCCTCGCGTACGTACCAACTCTCTCTTCTTTCTTTGAGTCAAGGTTAATGCGTGTTGGGGGCGAAACGCGGTTGACATAACGATGGCAGTCCGGGGTGGCCGGATGGCTCAGCGGCCGTGATCACGATCATGATCGTGCCGGTCAGCGAGCATGAGCAGATAGTAAAAACAGAAAAGAGGAGAAGGAGGGGAAAGAACAAGAAACCGGTGAAGCCACCGACTTCCGCCACCACAGTCTGGCCCCCGTATCATATGTACATGTGATTCGAATCCGAACGCCATTGAAATGTTCGTCCTCGATCATGCCCCAGGCTGCGTATGGCGTGATAGATAGCCTAGATGCGGGTATGTATATCCCCCTGCGGACTGCGGGGTCTTTTGTGCGTTTTGAACCTTGTGGACTTTTTACATGTACTAACTGCTTTTCGCCAGTGCCCGTCTCCGACTCGAGGGCCGCAGCACTGTTCCAGTTCAAGATGGTCGTGTGAGCCCGACGGCGCTCAACTTACGTTCGAAAAGTAAGATATTTGAGGCAGCCCGAGGCTCGAGCTAACAAAAAAAGCCGGAAAACGCTCAAATAATAGCATTCAATATGTATAATTGGAGTCGGAGTCAACCTTTTCTCTTGGGATAAGGTAATTCCTTCCTCGCGTTCTCTTTGTCTTTTTCTCTTGTTTCCTCACGAGGCGACGTCGGGCCGAGGCCGAGGTGCGAAAGCGACACAAGGATTTGAAAGGAGGTCGGACGTTTTTTGAATGTCTGATGGTTACTGGCTAACGTATCTCCTCTCCTCTCCTTCCTTTTTTTCCCTTGCCGTTTCCCTTCGACGGAGCGAAACCCGTGAACTGATCCGCAGTGGGTAACCTCGTGAAGCGCCACTTACTCAAAGACTCACACACACGCGTGCGCGACGACTTCTCCGACTCAAATGGGCCCGAATATTACCGAGTACCTAAGCTGTGAGTAATCTGCAGGCACGAATACTGGCATGTCGACGAGGAGGCTGCGCGACGCGACGCCTAGCGAAGCGAAGAGAAACGCGTCTTCGTCTTTCTCGGACCGGCGATGCAGGTACGATAACCCATTCTCTTCCTTTTTTTCTCTTTCGTTTCTTTCCCTTTTACTGTGTTTTTCTTCTCTTGGCCCATGGGCTTATCGGATGTACTCGATCGAAATCCGATAGTCCGACGATGAGATGCGATGCGACTCTGACAGGCTGGTGGATGGCTAGATAGACTACAACGTCAGTCGTCAGACAGGATCTGGGAGTCAGAGACCACGCCAAGCGTCGCTATCTAGATTCCGTTTTTGAAGGGTCCCATGCCAGAGCCGAGGAGCCATGTAGGTTAAACAATCCTCGGCTGGTTCCGGGCGACGCGGCGTACAAATCGTTTCATGGGCGGACTTCTTGACGTACTAACAAGTGCTCGCCAGCATCGCCTCCGCGAGCTGGACCAGCTGAGCGATACATCGTTCCTTTTCGTTGCATACCCTCCCCCCCACTCTCCACCCCCTCCGATTCTCAATTCTGTATACCCTTTCCTCTTCCCCGCGCGGCGCCGAGATCTGTTTCCATATTCCGATTCCCCATGGCCCGCATGTCCTACCCTTCGTGACAACTCGTATTTCAAACCAACGAACGCTCGATAGGAATCGATCCCAGATCAAGGAGGAAAAGAGAAAAAGGCCCGAGTCCGAATCGGGATTGAGGGGGTTTTGCGATTGAGAGCGCCGAGCGGGGTTCCATTTGACGGCGCGATGATCGAAGCACTCTCGTTTTCGTTTTCGTTTTCGTATGTATGACCTGAACTTGAAGGTCCGTCGTGACGTGTTGTCATATATATACGCCCGCTGACAAGGGAGTCCACTAATTAGATCGATAAGAAAGAGAACATGACGGGCCACGTTCATCGCGATACACCATCTGCCGCATCTGCATTAACTGTCAGATGAGTCGAGAGCCACGACGACGACGACGATGACGGACGTGGTGAGATGGAGAGGGTTCAAGATGGCGACGATCTTGATTTCAGGAGCCCTATCCCGATGCGGGCCATGCGCGATGCCGTTCCGCAAACGTGCAATGCGTGGACCGTGCGTGACCATACAAGGCAACGGTCGCCGTGTCCTACCCTAAACGACGGTGACGCAACGACGAAAATAGAGAAAGAAAAAAAGTTTGTGCGTTTGATAGCGGTGTGATGATGAAGATATGGTTTGGCCGGGTTTGGACGCCATGGGCGTGACGAGGCTGAGAGGGTTAGTTCCTTGTTCGAGTTTGTCGCTGATCTCTTTGAATCCTATTGTTCTTTGCAGTGGAACTCTGTTTGTCGAACGTGCTAGTGACATGAGCGATCATATCCATCACTCACATTTCCAGTTGCGACGGCCGTTCTTTCGGCAACTACCGACGCGATTGCTGGTAGGGGCAAATACTTCTCACTAGGACGACCTGGACTGACCGCATTGGGATATATGGTTATCATAGATATCATAGAACCCGCTGCGTTGTCATGTCATCCTCATCGTTTGAAACCAAAAGGAGGGGCGAATAAAACAAAAGTGAGGTTGTGTCATCGTGCGGCCTTCGGGGGTGCTGATTTGAACAAGGTTTCATCAAGGATGGACTCATTGTCTTCATTCAAGTTCATTCAGAAAGAAGAACAAGTAATGAAGGATAATAATCAAAAAAGTTCATATCGGCCTAATACAAGCATTATGGGCGGCCCGCTCCCGTCCGTTGAAAATACGATATGGGCCGGCGAAGTGCAAGTCGGTATGATAATGCCAGCATGTGTCCGTTCGAGGGAGAATTCTGATACTGCCGAGAGATACAGCAATCGGAGTGACGCGAGGCTTACCGCATCCGGTACGTCGGATAGCTCTGCAATTGCGTCGTCACGTAACTTACAATGACGGTATTGGGTTGACTGACTGGTATTCAGGTTGAAACGTTTGTATTTATCGTTTTAGGTCGTGATGCGGTGGACGCGGACGTGCAAGCGAGCCTGAAGGGCAAGACTCGCCGTACAACCCGGTGCAAGTCTACTTAGAGGTGTGTTTGGTTTTCTCTCACCGGTGATGTGGCATTAGAGAGAACGAGCCAGGCCGACCTGGATCAGACGGTTGCGTCATGATTGGTATAGCTGTGAAGATGAATGAAGTGGTTTACGACAATCATTTGGAGTTTGAGGGAGTTTTCCTTTGACATGGCAGTGAACGGTGGGTTGGAAATCAAATTGCCAACTCCTTATCGTGTTGACCATCGAACGTGTACACGCTTCCTAAGGGGATGGAGTGAGAGAGGGGTACGACATATCGTTTGGGACAAGCGCAGTATGCTTCGCTGGGGTCATAAAGTTGGACCTAGCCTGGGCATGTAAATAGAATTTGAAACCGACCACATAGACGCCAGAGGAAGTTCAACTGGTCACGGACACAAGAGTTGTGACGGATGGGGAAAAAAGGTAACTAAGTGAGAAGTTTAGAGTTCAATTATTGGATATGAAGGGGTATCGCCGGGAGAGGCGTACAAGGAGCGTGGAATGGCCCCGTGCTATAGAAGGGGGGGAGCAAACCGAGACCGATATTGGGCCACGAAAAAGATGCCGCCAGCATCAAACTCAAGCTTGTCTATGAGGTGCACGGGACAAGAGAGATAGAAGGACGGGTATTGGATATGTCGCTCCTGTGTACGGCAACGTAATAGGTTCGTGTTTGGGAATCAGCAAGAAGCAAAGATGGCATATGGCAGCCATGCAGTGCTCGCACGCCACGATCTAGAAAAACGGGATAAAAATGTAACATCGATAATCGCACCTTCGCAGGCACACTGACGACAATCCGATGCGGCACACCATGAGCATGAGATGGCGATGCCCAGAGGCAGGACCAGAAGCTGATACGGTAACACATGCTGCTGCTTCTGCCCACTTAGAGACCACTACTTATCTCGCTAATTTTTTTCCGTGTGTGCTGCCTACGGCAGTACTGAGGAGAGAATTCCCTCGGAGATGGAGGAGCAAGCAAGTTGACACACAAATCCGGGCAGACGCATAGCGGCATCATGTCAAGCAAGTGGAGATAATGTACACGAGAACACCAGCTGAATTACGAATGGTGAGTAGAATGGGAGTTAACGCGAAGGGGCCATGTCAACTTTGTGAACGCCATGTCAAAGCAGCGAGAAAATGTGGACGAACGGGGCATGGTGGACCATCGATAATCATAGGGGTGTTGATTTCATATCTAGCAATTGCATGCGATAGCAGAGAGAAAAGTCGACGTTCAAGTGGCGCATTGCGTGGTCCGCGTGACATGGCCACATGACCAGAATAAAGAGAACTCGGGCTCTGAAGAATGGATGTGGTGCATTAAAAGCAGGTCACGGGTGCCATAGTCACCGTGGCATAGGCGCAAAGACGCGACTCAAAAAGTGTAGCCAATTGTCTTGGAAGGATCTGATCGGTCAGGAAACAACACGATCGAGGTCGAATGTGGAGGCTGGGGTTCAGTGGGGATGGGGCGTGCGTGCGTGCTGCAGCTGATACGAAGAGAATGCGATGGAGAATGGAGACAAAGGGGTGCATGGAGGAAACGTGAAGGCGGTAATGATTCTGGGGGGGCATCGTGTTGACCTCGTAAACGACGAGAAAAGAAGACCAACATTCTTCTGGATGTTTCTACACCATCACTGTGCAATTGTGCGATGTTCGTCGAGCCTGGCGGCGAACTCGCCAAGTTACATTGTCGCCGCAGTCGTTCTCGATCGCCGGACGCGTCGGGGAGAAGGACGTGTTTGTGTTATGTAAGCGGTGAGTGGTGTCACTTGCGGTGAGTGTGACAGACGCTCGGGAACTGACACAGTGACCTTCGGACATGATGGACTCGCCATTGCAGGGTTTGGCCGAGCGAGTTCTGTCTACGCGCGGAGCGGCTCAAAAGGCGTCTGAAAGCTTTGCAGAACAGCTCACGGACTCTCCAGGTCGTTCCGATGGCGAGTCTCCAAACTCCCCCAACCCTTTTCGCGAACCGGCTAGCAGAACAAAGGCTGTCAAGTATCGCTACAGCGCGACCGGAAAACACCTTTCTTCCCCGCTCAAAGGCAACTCTTCATCTCCGGACGTCAAACCAACCAAGCCAAAGAAATCCAAACTTCCACTCTTTGCGGACAAAGGCAAGGCACCTGAGGTGTCGCGTAAGCGCAAGGCCTCCGTCTGCAAGGACGACATGATTCCCTCGGGCATGTCGCCGTCGCCGTCACCCCTGACGAGCGCACCGACCACCCCGACCGTGTCTGCGAAAGACTTCCCGCTCCCTCCCTCGCCTAAGCAGCCGATATCATGCCTCCCAAAGCGACTTTCAGCCTCCAAAACTCTTTCTCTTCAGGTCATACCGTCTACCACGTCAAAGTTGAAAGTGTTCTCCCAACCCCTTTCTCCCAAGCGGAAGCAAAAGAAGACAAAGACAAATGCACAAAGGGATGGTGACAACTACATCATTGGAAATTCAGTCTGGGTGCTTGTTAACCGATCTGGCGTGCTCTTGGACAACATTCCACACCATAATGGTCTCGAGCCGTCTGAGCCACTCATGTGGTGGCCCGCCCAGGTGAGTTGTCATCTTGAGAAATCGAGGAAGTCCACTATATGCGCTCTTTACAGGTCGTACAGAGTCAGCCTCTCCGCGTGTCTTTGTTTGGTGATTTCCCATCATCGTCATCATCCAGCAGAGGCCTGTGCACGATCTTTGTTCCTTCGTCCTCCAACATCCAATCGATCAATGACGATAGTGGTGCTAAGCGTTTCTCGTGCGCCACGTTTCGTGTCCCATCTTTGGCTGCAGATGGCGATCATAGTCCCCTGGCCAAGAGAGCTCGCCTTGATGATGATAGTGCCTCTGTCGAGGCCAAGTGGGAATCTGCCGTGCAGAGCATGGAAAAGGTTTCCACCCTCGAGAAAGAAGGGCTTCCATCACTCTTGTCTTCCTATGCCACGACTGGTGGTTCTTTCTATGACTCTCTAGACGATTCTGACCCCGACACTTCCGACTTCCGAAAGTTTGTACGCAAGTCCGCAAACTCGACTGTGAAAAAGTCACGGCAGACAGGCTCGACGAGGAAGTTGAAACCGCAGCGCTCGAGGGCAAACTTGAAGGATGACGCAAGTCCAAGCGTACAACGCGAGTGGTCGCTCTGTCTTCCAGATCCGACGCTCCAAATTCCCGGGGAATTGATTCTCGCTATGGCTCCCAAGACGGGTGGATCCTACTGGCCCGCAAAGATCATCGCACACGTCCCAGCTCGGAAGGAAAAGTACAGTGTCAAATTCTTGGATGACGAAGAATACGTGGTTTTGAGGGACAAGTTTTGGACTTCGGAAGAGGAAGGATTCGTGAAGTGTACTCTGGGGGAGTGGGAGAGCGCCGTCAAGATCATCGATGACCCCGAGTCTGAAGACGAGGCTATGGAAGACGATGCTGACGACTATGCCAACATTGAAGATCCAAACGATCCAACTTCCAAATTACCGCCGCCACCACCCGTGGAGGACTTTGAAGATCTTTCGGTCCGCGCTCAACTGGCGTACGTGAAACCCGTGTTGCGAGCAATTCTAAAGAAGGAATATGCACCCGCAAAAGAGAAGCACGATGCGTTCATGAAGGGTGGGTCTGGGAGAGTTGCTCTGATGAAGTCGGCGGGAATGAGAGGGGGCATGGATGCACGCTTCGTGAAGGCGGTTCAGAAGGCAATATGTGGTTGGGTACTTGGAAACGGCGGGACGAGACCTGAGAGGTTGGATGTCGGGGTCATCTTATCTGGGACCGGTGCACAGAATGGAGTGGGTGGGGTAGAAGGAGAAGCGACGATCAAGGTCGACACTCCGGAAGCCCTTCCGGCGGAGAATTTGTCCCGCGATTTGATGAACGATGACCAGATGGAAGGTATCGAAGGTACGGTTGTTTCTGGTGATGTAACAAATGCGGAAGACAGCATCAAAAACGAGGCATTGCCTCTGTCCGTACCTGACGAAGATATGGAGGTCACTCAGGACTCTCAGATGGTTGTTGATGAACAGGTAATGTCCGTTCCGGTTGTCTTGGTTAGTGTGACCCGAACCATGAGCCGCAGCAGCAGGTTCCCTTGTCTCCGCATGCAAATGGCGTAGGCCTGAACACTGCGATCAAGCAAGCATCTCAAGTACACAAGAGTCAATTGGATGTATGCCATACTGCGATCGCCCATGGGATCTAACGCTGAGCACACAGCAGCTTCTGGCCGAAGTCTCGCAAGCAGTCGCAACTGAACCATCGCTGTTGCCTTCCCATCCGGAAGTGCCCAAGTTGAACATTGATAAGATGGACATAACCCACAAGGTAATCCAGTTGTATCGCTGTGGACGTATTCTCATACATGCCCCAGGACACGTCTTGCCTGCCGAGTCCACTCACTCCCGTTCCGGACGAAGACCAACAGCCACAGATACCCCCTCGGAGAACGCTACCAGTTGTGTGTGAAGAGTTTGAGACTCTATCTGGTATCGAGAAACTGGACGTGAGTGCTTCATTATGCAATCTGAACCCGTTCACGGACCTGCGTTCTGCGCACAGTATTGTCTCAATATTCTCCTCCCCGAGACTATCCAACAGCTCCTCCTCTGGCGTTCAGGCGAACGTACCTCTGCTGCACTTCTTTCTCTCGAAGAGGAGCAAAGATTACATGATGTAGGTGCTCGCAAAGGTACGGAGACAGATTGGGTGGATGACTTGATGAGGCTTCGGGCAGCACAAGCCAGGTTGTGGGGCGTTGACCTGGACAAGAAGGTAGTAGTGGACAAGAAGGTGGAGGCCGTTCAGGGCGGAACGAGGTCGCGGCACCGGCGGGGAACCGTCTCGAGGCCGTGACGATTTGCGAACAGTCGGACTACTTGCTTCATCTCTATTGTGTGACATAGGAATCATCATGACTCTAATAGATCGTAGCTGTTTGTATTTAGCAGCTATGCAAGCGAATTAATGGCGCGGAAAACTGCGGCTATCAAACCAACTATCTCATCCGTGTACATAATTCTCGTCACCATACTACGTCGTCGTCGTTCTGTACCATAGGCGCAACGGGCTTTCACTGAAAGCTCTTCACTTTCGTTTTCTCACAGTAGATGCTTGTCAATGCCACCACCGACATCCAGCGACGCCTGGTTAGCCGCACGCCGATTCGGAATTGTAATTGACGCTGGATCGTCTGGCTCGCGACTTTTAATATATAGCTGGAAGGACCCACAAGTGGTACTGGAAGACTATGGAGACGCGGTACGGAACGTATTGCCAAGGGTAGAGAAGGGCGTTCAAAACGGAGAGGACTGGATCACCAAAGTAGAACCGGGTGCGTTTTACGCCTTTCTTTTTCTTCTTTTCATCGCACTTGGCGCTCGCCTCGTCGGTCATGTACGTCGCTAATACCGAAATGCTCTTTGTTGCCCCCTTTTTTTCCCGGTCTGTTCAGGCTTATCGTCGTTTGGCGACAACCCAGAGGGTGTAGCTGGGTACCTGGAACCACTCATTCGACACGCTCGCTCGCAAATTTCGCCATCGCTCCACTCGAACACCCCAATATTCCTCCTCGCAACGGCGGGGATGAGGTTGTTGACGCCGCTCCAGCAGGCGCGGGTCCTGAACGAGGCATGCACATATCTCCGGGACGCCTCCACCTTCCGCATCGAGCCCGAGTCGCGAGATGGGCCGTGCGGTTCGAGCGTACAGATCATCACGGGCGAGGAAGAGGGGTTGTTTGGGTGGATCGCAGTCAATTACCTGATGGACGGTTTCGGTGGGGCAGGGCGCAAGGACACAAAGGACGGCAAGACCAAGACGACGTATGGGTTCTTGGACATGGGAGGGGCGTCGACGCAGATCGCTTTCGAGCCTGCGGACGAGGACGTGGTGGGGAACGAGGCTGCGTTAGTGGATGTGAGGTTGAGGTTGCTCGGAGGGGCGGAGATCAAGCACAAGGTGTTCGTGACGACGTGGTTGGGGTATGGGACGAACAAGGCGAGGGAGCGGTATGTCTCTGAGGCGCTCGGGCTCACGGTGGAAGCGGTCGAGGACGGGTCGGATGCGCCCACAGCGACGATTGAAGACCCGTGTTTACCTAGGGGCTTGACCATCACGGAGACGGTGCCTTCGGCCGGAGGATCTTCGGCGCTGCACACGCTGGTTGGCACCGGCTCGTTCACACAATGTCTGCAAAAGACGGCTCCGCTTCTACACAAGGACGCTCCATGCCCGGACGCGCCGTGTCTGTTCAACGGCGTGCACGTCCCCCGGATCAACTTTTCGTCGTCGCGCTTTATCGGCGTCTCAGAGTACTGGTATTCGTCGGAACACGTCTTTGGACTCGGTGGTCCATACGACTTTGTGCAGTACGAGCGCGCTGCCTCGCAGTTCTGCGCGCGGGGCTGGGACGGGATCGTCAAGCAACACGACAAGTCGAAGCAGGCTGGTTTGCTTGGTGGGGACGGGGAGGTGATGGAGAATGGACAGGTCGTCGAGACGGGCAAATGGGGCGACAACGTGGAGATCTCGCGACTGCAGATGCAATGTTTCAAGGCGGCTTGGGTCGCGAACGTGCTGCATGAAGGGATTGGGATGCCTCGCATCGTCGATCCTGGAGGTAATTCGACTACTCAGGGCGACAAGGTTGCGCAACAGGCAGAGAAGAAGGGGCTCGGGCGACCTATATTCCAGTCCGTGGATACGGTTGGAGGCATCGCGATCAGTTGGACACTTGGCAAGATGGTCCTCGAAGCAAGCAAGGAGGTGAAACCCTTGTCGAGCAATAGCCGACCTCTCGTGGATCCTGTACAAGACATACCTGCGAACCTGCGGAATCCTCCGTTCACGCCGATTCGACCCTTTCTGGACCTGGATGCGATCGAGCAGAAACTATCACAGCATCTACCCCCCGTTTTGACGCGAGAGTCGCTTGGCTTCTCACCTGTCGTGTTTCTATTCTACACCGTCATGCTGTCGCTCTTGTTTTGCCTGCTACTCCGGCTACGGCGTTCGTCTGGCTTCGCTTTATGGCGATGGAGACGAGCATCGTTGAAGCGCGGCGTCGACAATGCATACATGATGGAAGAAGGCAGCGCTCCCCAATCCACTCCGTCTTCCATGCTACCGCCTTCACTCCTCCGACCTATTCGCCGTTTCGTCTCCTCCAACCTCCCTCGCCCCCGTCCTCCGCCCCTCAATATACCGTACCATACCACCCGACCTGCGGTTCGACGCACGCATTCTTCGCCTGCCTCACCCAGTGACGTTATGCACCCCTCGCCATCGCATTACGAGCCTGCATATCCGCCTATAGGCACTTCTACGGCGTCGCAGTACCACTCGCGCGCGTCGTCACCTACGTTTGGGCCTATGCCAGACGAAACGTCGGCGGCGGCTGCGGTTGCGCCTTTGGTGTTGGCGTCGATGACAGCTCGGTCGCGGAACGCGTCGCAGATTAGTTTGGTGAGGCCGACGCCCATGTCGCGAGCTGCGAGTGTAGGGTCTTTGAAGGTCTCGAACGCTTATCGACACGAGTGACGATCGTCGACGCCCGGGGTACCGTGTACAGTGCACTTGTTACTAGTACTCATACTGATTCGAGGACTGGAATGTGGAGATTCGTTTCTTCTTCTCTGTGTTACCGTTTTGTTGTGTTATGCTTCACATATTGGATTTTTTCACCCCTTTCATATCTCTTTATTACAAGTTACATAGTGGTGTCTATATGCACCGGAACATTCTACTGGAAATGAGAAGTTTGTTGAACGATCGAGTGAACGGCGGCATTCCTTCTTCTTTGCAATATCTAGATTTTCCCCCGACAGTGGTAGCATGGCGTGATTCGATATGCAATGGATGAGGTTGGTCGAGCGAAATGATGGTGAAGTGAAGTGATACGAGAGAAGAGAAAGGAACATCTTGATAGATATCGCTGCACGCGGTAGGCACAACGTTTCGCATGCCACTGCTGGCCAGACGAAACGCGAGGAACGATCTTATATGAGATCCAGGATTCTGCCAGTGTCTTCCCGACCAATGCTTCTATCCGCAGTACGCGTTCGTCGTATTCCCGCCATCCGTGTCAGGTACGAAATCATGTCGCCACTTTATGAAAATCGAAGGACTCTGACGTCGTATGGCCAATTGCTGGCGCCGCTGTAGTTGCAAATGGTGTCGAACAAACTCGGTATTTCAGACATTCCATTTTTTTCCATGACGGGTCGTCATTGTTGGGAACCTGTTTGCTGGAGAGATATTCGCCGAACGCTCACTGGACCATCCCAGCGGCTCGTGTGGTGTGCCAAACGATAGTTGGCAAGAACTCGATCTGTGTGTGCGCCTCGTTTTCGAATATCGGTGAATCGGGAGGAAGAATGATGATGCAGTGACAACTGCCACACCCCCCTGTAGAAAGAACTAATCCGGGGGAAAGTAAGGCGTAGATATGCTGAAGGATTTCGATTCGAGTGTTTGGTAGAACGTCGCCGGGTGGAAAAACATTGTAGGTATCAAAACAAAGATGAGTCACAATGTACATCCCCAGTGGGCACAGTCTCGGCGAGGTCAGAGACGCACTGCCACACTTCAGTACTGACGACACGACTCGCTGGACGCTCCAAATGAACGACGCTCTGCAAGACGTGTACGCAAACAATTTGCGACAGAAATTTGGCTACCCTCTGCGTTCCCCCAATCCAAGCAGCCGAGAGGGCCTCCAAATTGGGGATGTTGGACATGTTGACGACAGCGGCGCATTCCACGTCCTCTGCAATGTACATTGCCCATCGCGTGCCGACCAATTCGAGGCAATTCCGTTGGACAACAACCTGATACGCAAAAACCCTACTGCTATCCTCCCCAAACACTCATTCCTTGCTGGCGTCAACCAGGATATAAGTCGAGAGAGGTACATGTACACCGTTGTCAATAGGTCAAATTCTAACATTGACAATATGATCTTGTTCAGTGGGATCTACAATTTCATTGCAACCGATGAGAAGGGTGCTATACTCATCCTGCCATCAGGTGCAAAACTCTGTGACATTCAGGACCAACGGAAATTGAACGAGTTTCGTGATCTTGCCATAAAGCATGCACGTCGTTGGTGTCTTTCCGCTGGTCATGATTCTCTGTACTTGATTACTGGCCTTTATCAAACAAGCTCATGGACTTTGGCATCCTTCTTTGGACGTCGGAAGGTGGATCGTAACAAGATCCTCGTACAGGAATCAGTCGAGCAAGATCACCCTGTGGCCTACATATGGACGCCTGAGTTTCCGAACCTGGATTCCCAGTCGTGTCACAAGCGTAACAATTTCGAGAACCAGACCGTGCTCATCAAAGGTTTCAAAATGAAAGTCAGACCGACACTGCGGGTTGCCCTTATGGGGCCAGGACAGGAATCGCGAAACTGCTTCGCACCGCTTCTCGAGTATATCAAGTGTCTGGCATCGCGATTTGGAGTAATCATGCCTCCTGTCACTAGTGAAGCCTTTTTTGATTCATTGTACCACTCTATTTGACTGTGATGACTTGCAGTAGGTGTCGAGCCCTATCCGGATTTATCTCGAGTGCGTGCAATCTTTCGATGTACCGTTTGAAAAGACTGATCTGTTATACAGAAACCTCATTACTTAGACGTCGTCAACAATTACCTATTAGAGGAGGTTCGTGCTGTAAACTATGGGTACCACACTATTGATCGTTTGCATTAGAACCCCGACGCTGATATAGTCATTACTCATGATGATGTTTGGATAAAGATGTTGGAAAAGGCATGTGGAATATTTCTGTTTCCTTAGCATTCAGATACGAACCATTCTTTTAGTCGGATTCGGTGGTGATACAGGAAAGTGAACTCCTGGACCACGTAAAGGGAGAATATGACATAATAAAGGGAGAATATATTCCCCGTTCTGGCAGTAGCAAGTTTTTCGTCACCATATCAATGACTATTGCTAAGCTCCATCCTGCCAGATGCTATTTGGCTACAGCGCCCACTGTGAGTTTACATTCACTGGCGTTTGACTCTTCAGTAGGCTAAGCCACATTACTAGTGAAGATCCCAATGGTGCACTAGTAGAGGAGACCGTAAGCACCGACTCGGAGTCGCGAGTTGTCATCACACGTACGGGGCTTTCTTGCATCGTTTTGGACAGGTGACAACTAACCAACAGATATATGTGCTGAGGATGTTACTGTCGGCCTTGGATATGTTCCTGTTGGATTATTTGTTCGCGTTGAGATCGATGATGCCATATCCGGGTGGACTGAAAATAAGCCTGCGCCAGTAGATGATCACAATATCCAATGGAATGACCGGATCTACTTGTGCGCACCATTGAGGTTTCGTCCTGCGATTATCCGTGTTAATGACTTCTCAGGCCGTCTGCTTCATCCACCAAAGTCCGGCTGGTTCTTTGTGCATCTTTCGAGTTTTCCCCTGTGTTAGGACATGGAGAACCTCTTGGTACACTGGAGACATGTGTGTCCGATTTGCTCAAGCAGACTGGACGTAAGGACGAAATTTCTGTGCATCTACTGCATCTTGAAGTATTCAACTGTTCACAGCATTCACGATCAATGAATCCATGCCACGCTCTTCGTCGCTCCTCGTCTCTGTGCAAAAATGGTATGGTAACTACTGTATGTCCAGTATTGATGATAGTGTGAGTGAAATGTTACCATCACCGTGCTCTTTCTGAAAATTCTTGTTGTAGGTCTGGGAGCGTTCAGCCTTCTCAGACATCACAAATCTAACAGATCAGGGGCACCGCGCTCTTCTTGGCTACTACAGAAACCATAACGAAAATGATCTTGTCTCCTCCGTTGCACTTTTCACCCAAGCCCTTGAAAAATGCCCTAAGGACGATCCGCGTCACGTTGTTGCCATGTTCAATCTCGCTAAAGCAAAGTTTCTCTCTGATCAGTTTCATCACGCACACCATAATTTTCATGACTCTACCTCGCTGTTCAAGGAAGCATTGAGGTTACGCGCTGGTGACCACCGGGATCGGCCTATGACGCTGTTATATCTATCTCAAGCTCTTTTGTATTATCATGCACCAGGGCTCCAAGAGCCCCAAAGCACGCTACACGAATACGTCAAAGAGCTCGAGATAATCTGCCCTCGGGATACCCATGCACACCGTGCCGCAGACCTCGTGCTGCAGGCATATGAACTCATTCGACTCCAGACCTCTGACGACTTTGGGAAGCTTAACGAATTGATCTCCAAATGGGTTAGAACCGCAAACGAACTTCCAGAGGGTTATTTCGACAAACCTGTTAGATTCGACAATATCGGTCTCGTGTTTCACAGACGCTTTAAGCTGTGCCACGATACCGTTGATCTCAAGAGAGCCGTCGAGTGGTTCGAAAAGGCTGTGCAGATTACCCCTGATGGTCACGCGCAAAAATCTACCTTTGTGGACCACCTCACCGATACTCTTGTGTATCAAAGGCTGGTCGATGCTAACAAGGTATGAATTAGTTTGCACGTTAGGTCGAGTCCATTTCAATCCGAGGTTCAGATGTCCCATGTCTATCGGATGTTCTGTGATGATCTCGAAGGCAGCGGTCGCGTTCTAGAAGCGATCAAGTGTTTCCGCAAGATGCAAGACAAACTATTGGGGATGAGTATCCCCGATGACCAAGCCAAATGGGAACTTGGTAAGTGGCTATAAGGATGACGCTGAGTCACATCTAAGAACTTCCCCAGATTTTCGACGACGGTGTGTCGACAAGGTCGATGAAAAAGGGATGGGAGCGATGGATTCTAAGGACCATGACTCGGCTATTGGATACTACTCCTGTGCACTCTCGCTTGACCCAACTAACGTCGACATCGTCGTCAAGTGCTGCAAGGCGCGAGTAGGCTTGTTGGAGGACGAACTCGTAAACGTTACTCAGGTATAAATTGATCTGCATGGCACGCCAAGTGAACGGCGCTGACTGTGCAATCAGATCATTGAACGCGACCCATGGAACTTCAAAGCGTACAAAAGGCAACACGCGCTATTGCATAGGATGGGCCGCTACAGGGAGGCATTCGGTGCATTCAAGATGATGTTGTCGATGATGAAGAATTCAGTGGACCCACAAGTTCATAGTGAGCCCATTAGATCTAACCCATGTGGAAATACAAATTTATGTCACTTTGATACCAGAGCTTCAAAGTCAACATCTCGACACGACTCCACTCATCCGAAAGGTCATCGATGATACCATCCGTGACATACCCCGCGTGCTCATCGACATCGTCACTGGTCGTCTCTGTGATAAAACACAGCAAGCTGCTGCGTTTGAAGGACTCCCCATTTTTGACGAACTTCGGTCTGCAATGACTACCCATGATCATCTCGATGTTGCACGCATCATGCAAGAGGTGGAGAAATTCTATCAATATGTGATGCTCTCACACAGATGGGAGCCTCCTGAGCCGACATTCCATATGGTCGAGAACATCTCGATCTATGAACTACCCGAATCCCCCACAACCGAGAAGCTCATCAACTTCTGTAATGTGGTCCAATCCCGCCATTCCCGGTGGGCATGGAGCGATACGTGCTGCGTCAATCAGGCAGACAATAGGATTCAGCAGGAATCTGTCATCGCCATGTTTCGGTGGTACTGTCGTGCGGCACTCACGATCGTCCATCTCCTTGGCGTGCTCTCGGAGTCGCAGCGAGAAGGTGATCTTTGGAAAAGCATCTGGAATACTCGTGGATGGACCTACCAGGAATACGTTGCTTCGAGGGTCATTCAGTTTTACACGGAGGATTGGAAGCCATACCTCGGTCTGGACATCCTTAATCACAAGGAATCCCCCGTTATTCTCTCGGAGATGGAGCTGGTAACACAGTTTGCCACGGAGAAACTTGCCACACTACGGCCGGGATTGGTTAGGGTGCGCGAGAAGCTGTACCTTGCTTCGAGGCGCCAAACGACTCGGGAGGAAGATATCGCGTACTCATTATTTGGAATCTTTGACGTCTCACTCCCGGTCATATATGGCGAGGGAAAGCGAGCAGTTCGTCGCCTCCTCGATCATATCCTAACGCAGTCGGATGATGTCACGCTTCTCTCTTGGACTGGAAACTCAGGTAGCACCACCAAAAGCTACCTCCCCTCCGATCTCACTGTATACGACCAAATTCGGCCTCCGCATGTTCCCCAAGCCATAGAGGCCGTTGAGATGAACCGGATGGTCTTGGACTTGCAATCGTCCTTTCCCGATCCCTCACAAATCGTCGCGCTATATAATCGCCTCCTTGATCTTCCATCGCTATTTCTCATTTCTGGTCGACTTCGACTCCCTGGACTCGTCTTCCGCCTCACTAATTTCGCCCGTCTCGCGGCACGTAATTCCGACTCAAGCCTTTGCGTTTATCGTGCCACGGCACCAATTCTCGGCGAGGTACAGATCGAGACCAAAGACGACTCGCTCGGGATGCAGCATCTCGTTGTCGTTCATCCGTGGATCAGTCCCCTGCTCGATGAGGATTTCTCAGGCGATGATCCTCTATTGGATCTCGACGCACGCGCGCTGCGGTTCCTCGTTCGACTTCGGCAGCCTTTCGGGGCACTGCTACTTGCCTCGCAGAAGCGCGGGCAGTATAGACGCGTGGCGACGGACAATTTTATCCAAGTTCAGATTCAGCCGGAGACGTCAGTGAGTGAGTTGATGGCGAGCATTGGTACAGTCGACGTTCAGTAGTGATGCATTGTTGGCTTTGGATTTTTGGATGACGCATTTTCGTTACATTTACATGCCTCTTGGCCTGTGGCCCGCCATTGTAGTAGACGCTCAGGTGGTTGCTTTGTTGTGTCGATGTTCTTCTGATGTTATGTTCTTTGCTACTTCGTCTCCTCGACCTGCTTGTCTTTGGACCCTCACGAATTGTACCAGTCCGTCTATCGCCTCAGCATTACCTCTTTTGGACGGATTGGTCACCAGTCTATATAGCTGCGCACGTTTTTCTTAAACTGCATGTTGCAATGTCAGCGCCCATTTTCGCCGCCGCTTGAGGCCCTTGTAGTGTATGCTTGATCTCTCTCTCCGCATCTTCGACGTCGACGCACTGCCATCTCTTACAGCCCGTTGCAGAACGTTGGAACGCCTCCAAAATTAGAGACGTTCGGAATTTTGATCTGGGAAGCTCTCGGCACAATCTCGGCATGTGGTTTGTCGCGTCAGTCGCAGCCAAGGACGAGGCTGGTGACGTGGATTCTCCAAGGTTCTTGTCCGGCATAAC
>JBBPOS010000182.1:0-52594 GCA_038091575.1 Leccinum subgranulosum
GAGGTGGGAATAAGACACACCGATATTCTTCTGCGCAGAGGTTGAAGTATGTGAAGAGAATTGTGACCGTTCCCGTCGTCAATGCAACTACTCCCGCTGTAAGCGCCAAGAAACCGAATGCATAGTAGGCGCGTGAAGCAAAGAGACTTGAAATGATAAAGTACAACTCAACGAACGCGGCGCCTAGAAGAAGGTTCAGCATTCAGCCGCGAATGAAATGATGAATAAAGACGATCCCACCGAACGGTAGAATGCCGGCGAGTAAAGTGGCTGCCTATTCGGATGGTTACATGGGGTCAGACGTTAGGTATCACACGACATACCCAAGGCTGGAGGTAGCGGGGCGCAGGGGGGATTTGCCTAGGAATTGGATTCACCCTCACGGGGTGCGAGACACCCTACGTTCGTCCTGTAAACCAACCGGAAATGAAGACATAACCTGAATGAGTACCTACCCCTTGTCGCGATCCAATGTAGGAACCGATAGCCGAGAGGGGCGCAGAAATTCCAAACCAAAGCAAGACAATGAGAAGCATCGTGGCTGCATCGAGGGTCGGAAACAGTCACAACATTGGGTGAAAGGGATACGCACTGAAAGGTACCGCTCCTGAGGACCCAGCAATAAGGAGGAAGAAATTAAGCAAGAAAATTATGATGAAAACCAGCCTGCAGCCCAACTTCAGCTCAAGGTGGAGGAACAGAACAATGAGAACATACGTAGGCAAGACGGTGGCAGTCACAAAGGCATTCTTTCTGCGGTTGACACCCCCGAGAGATGCATACACACGGCTGGAATAGTAGCCACCAATTCTGATCAAGAAAGTTCCTCAATACAGACAGGACAACGAAGACAAAAAAGTCACTTGCCCGCCGAAGAAAGACCAACACACCATCATCACAGTCGCCAGCGAACCACGGTTAGATGGGGAGAGAAAGCCTAGTAGTGCAAAAACTGCCAAAAGGCACGTGAACGTGCAGAAAAACTGGTGAATGAGAGGATGTACCAAGGGTAACCGAACACATTGCACAGAGTTGTGCGCCATTGCCGACCATGACAGCCAAGGGCATCGGGAAACGCGGGGTGCGGAAAACCTCTCCGTGCACGAGTTTCCATCCCCAATCCTCTTGAACGTCCTCCTGCAACAGCATGAATGAATATTCGAACATGCAAGTATAGCTAATGTGGAACATACGCTGAGATCGATAGCGTTATAGCGGGAAATCTACAAGTATGACACGTCAGGTAATCACCATTTAGGTTCAGTTTAGGAATGCTCACATCTCTGGAGACCGTGCGCAGGAGAATAATGGTCACCATAACACAGAGGAAAACGACGATCACAATCGAGTTGACAATACTGAACCAATGTATTCGTGGGTCGAAAATGTGCAGGTAATTGTCCCAACGTGTAGCCTTGAAGAAGTTGGTGTGAAACTATACAGTGAGAAGCGGCCGTCTACGTACCCATGGCGTATCTGATTCCTGACAAGACATCAAATTTCAGAATCAGAACATGAATATGGCGCATACATTCCAAGTGACCCGGTATGTATAGCGGACGGTTGTCGTCTGCGTCTCTGAAAGTAAAAGAGGTTGGGAAGTAGAGTCGCAATCAAGTGCGTCCCCTTCCTGTGAACCACCTCGACTTGGAATGAATGAGTCCAGAGCAACAGATTTTGTGCACAATTGCTCACCTGGATGGCCATACCAAAACCCCAACCACTCGATATATGCCCGGATCGCGTTCATGGTACCTTGATGCCATTAAATGAGAATACGTCCTGGAAGGGAACCCGAGCGCAAACCTCAAGACGATGTCGTAATGATTATTCAAGTACGGAGTATCGCTGTCATCATCACCAAGATTGAACCCCATGTCATAGAAGATGTCACCCGTCTTCAGGTCTTTCTTCATCTCTGCCGCCGGTAAGCCATCAATGAGCCAGTTGAGCGCATAGTCCTCTCGTATACGGTCATTTACGAATTTTGCGTCCTGTGGTGGCACTTGTTGGGTGCAGAGGGTACGACATGTCCCATTTTCCTCTAACATTTTGATCTGGGGGCAGGCATGCTAAGACAAAGGGACACCCGCTAACGTATGATGAGACGCACGTCATATGGTGAATTGAATATCCGGTCCCCAAAAAGAATGGAGCCCAACGACTCAGGCTGACTCTTTGGACCGTCTTCAGGTTCACAGAAATGGAAAGCAGGGCTGTAGTAGTCGTCTTATGGTCGTGCAATATCAGCAAGTGGTGAATCTACAGTACAAGCTAGAGTCATGATGGACCCACAATTGATTAGTGATTTCTGGTTGTGCAGGGTCGAGTTAATGTGTGACGCCAACTAGGCCAACAAGACTGCGTACTAATTTTGAATCATCCTTCCCCGTCAGCATCGGAGTGAGGGCATTGACGAAGAGGTCTACTTGCTCCCCTCGCTCGAAGTTGCGGGGTGCGGCACCGGGCAGATAGAATGCATTGATGCTGACCACGGGGAGTAAAAGCAAACTGCCACAGAGAAGACCATGGCGACGATCCTTCATATTGGCGAGAGCAGTGAGCACGAAGCCGGCGCGACGGAAGACAACGTTACGTGGAACTCCACGGACACGTGACTAGCAGGGGTCTTCCTGTTTGGGTCAGAAGAGACCCTACTTCGCAGCTTTTGAAGAATGTCATCCGCCCAATAAAACAAAAAGGATCAAACTGCTTACCACTGTAGGTTCAGTGTGATTGTCGGCCGCTCTCTTACATATTCAACTCTTAGATGTCAACCAAAAGGAGTCGGGATGTTGAAGATCTTCATTCCCTCCGCATGTTGCAACTGGCTCGTGCAAGCCGGAAAGCTTTTGCTGCCCATGCGAAGTATCGACTCCTGCGCATACACGAAATGGATGTCATGCGTACGATTGCTTACGAGGAATACGAGGAAGCTCAGTCTTGTAAAACATGTGGAACGTCAAATCGGTGAAATCCGACATACCATGAGTAGCAGCGGTATTCCTCTTTTCCAAGGGCGTGATTTGGTTTCGGTCAGGCTCTCACCGGCGCCTAGCTGCTCTGATGTGTCCAATGTATAGGAAGCAGATGCAGCGTTTCTCGTTTATCCAGTCCGGTCCGCCTGTAGACTTATACCTTACTCTTCTTATACCTATAATCATTCGAGTTTTCAGGTTTATAGGCCGGAACGCGCTTTTCAATCCATTCCGACTGTTCAAAATTTATCCGGTAGGATCAGAGCGTAAACGCTGAATTGTTCACGGTTGCCAGTGACCGGACGATCTATGTAAGTACTACTTTGACAGGCCCAAGAATGTTCGCTGACACTAAATACACCCTATCCTGCCAGTGTGTGCCTTGCTTCCCTCGGCACGATTCAATGGTTCAAAAACGCACGAATCTTGTCTGAGATGAACTCGACGTCGACGGGATTGGCTCCTCCTCCCGCAACGTGTCCCCAAACGGTGGGTATGACGTGCAATGTAGCATCTTTAAGATGTGAAACTTCCACCTCGCTGTCTTCCGGCTAGAAACAGCATTAGCACGGACATAGGACCAGATGGCGTCCCAACGAACCGGGAAGTAGAGGTCAGTCTTCGAAGGCATGATCAATCCCTTGGCTTTGATGCTTTTCAACGCCTTTTCATAGTCGCCGCCATCGTAAACGATGGAGATGTCTCCCCGCTGCCAGGTGGTGAGCAGGGCGATCATGTCGTTGGCGTCCCAGTACTGCAAGTTTCTCCCTTCCCACCTTTCTCGCATGAACGAGTTTAGGTCAGGATATCTACCCTGTATTAGGCATAACTGGAAATCGGGAGACACGAACACTTACTCTCCTCCCATAAGGTATTGATGCTCCCTGAACCACTATGACACGGTAAGTATATTCAATATTATCTCATGCATGCTTACCGTTTGTCCATATGCCCATGCGCAGTAAACCCTCCCAAATGCCCGAATGCCATGCTGTGGCGTGGATGTATAGTGTCCATTGTCGAAATCTTTGGATGCCAACATTGCAGCCTTCGGGCCTTCGAGGAAGCTTCGCAACAGTCAGCGCAAGCCAAGTGATCGTAAATTAGAAGGAGACCATTGATTATGGGGACTGGTTCGCGCGGAAGTGCAGATCGCCACGAATCTCACCACAAAGTCCGGGAACACCACAGGCCAGTGATACGCTTGTTGGCCACCCATGGAAAATCCTACAACGCAAAACACCTTTGATACTCCCAGAAGCTTGGTGAGAACTGCATGCTGGGCACGGCTATGAGGGAAATGAGTAATGTAGAAAGTGCCAGTACTGAATGAAGCACTCACATGTTATCCTCATAGGAGACAAACGGGAAATATGGACCGTTATATGGCGCCGGCTAAGGGGGAAAAAAAGATGTGTTATGACCTCCGCTGGAAATTCGTATCGGAACGGCCAGTGGAATGTGGCACACATACAGTGTTAGAGGGAGACGATGACTAGGTAAGGAATAACTTAGAGCCTGGCGTATAGAAATGGCTGACCACTCTCACCTCCCCATTGCAGAACAGTGCGAAGGTAACAATATAGTATTTTCTGGTGTCAAGAACCTGATGCAACGCGATGTGAACTTGAACATCACAGACCGGATCCAGAATCGGTTGGACTCCTTACCTTCCCTTCGCCAACAAGATAATCCTGACCTGAAGATGCGTCAGCAATGCTGTCAGGGGAGCATTCGTTTGGCCTAACTTCCGAGGGCCAATTTGGCTCCATAGCATGTTGGGAACACTATGCAAGGATTCTGGGGATTTCCATATGTCTGATACGCGGTCACCGCATCCGGAAGTATACCGCCGGCCATCTTGAACCTACCATGGTGGTAGTACTTGATCTCTGCGCTTGGAGTTTGCATGTTAGGTGAGCGATGTCGGAAGAAACTGAAAAGCAAGGCTCAGTTGAGTTTCCACACCTACCGGTCCCATGGTTTGATATTTATGTTATCTGCTTCCCATTCGTGCGTGTAATGCGTATGGTCGACGCCGGGGTTAGATATCGGTCCGAAGGACTTGTGACTACTTGCATCGCCGATCGCACGAATCGGGCGCCGGAACTATGCATATCAACGAGAAAGTGTGCCTACTTCAATTGTACTTCAATGTCCGAAGGTGGGTTGATGTCAAGATCATTCCGAACTTTGCTGATTGTTCGAAGCGCCATGGGAGCTAATAAGTACAACGAATCGGCTTCCAGACAACAAAGCAGATTTTATTTAGTCAAGCCAAGAACTTCCCGATCTCTTTACAGAAGAAATCAATATCTACCGGATTTTGAGAACTATGACCCCAGTTTGTATCGATCAACACCAAAGTTCCCTTTTGTAAGTACAACATCTCAGATTCGCTGTATTCCGGCTGCGAATTCTTCAATCAGTGGATGATGAGCTAACACGAAGTGAGAACTAACAGCGAAATAGAGATCCGTCTTGGAAGGTAGGAGAAGGACTTCTGCTTTGATGCTCCTGAGAGCCTTTTCATAGTCACCATTGTCTCGAACTTGTGAGATATCACCGGTCTGCCAGGTATTGAGAAGGTAGAGCAAATCGTTGGCATCCCAATGTTCGATCCAAAGTGATTCCCCTTCTCCGCGCATGAAAGACTGGAGATCAGGGTATCTAGCGGAAAGCATGAATACAACAGCCTTTTCGTAGTTGACGTTTTCGCACTCACTTTCCATCCATCAAATAGCCGTGATCCCTGAACCACTAGTAGAGAATCATCATCAGTGAGATTCCTCGGCGAAACGTGTTTGCATTCTCACCGATTGGCTGTAGACCCATGCCAACATGATGCGTCCAAATGCTCTAATACCTTGGTAGGGGGGAGATGTGTAGTGGCCATCTTCGAAGTCTTTGGACGCCTTGAGAGCAGCCTTTGGACCTTCCAAGGTGCTGATCCAACTAATATTAATAGCCCCCTTGAGCAGCAGTGAAGCTTGAACCAACCATCTGTTATGCATACTTGTTCGGGCAGCAGAAACGATCACTGCAATCTTGTCTACAAATTCAGGGTAAACCGTTGCCCAATAGTAAGCCTGTCGCAAAAAATGGTCAGGAAATCCGATTGCTGATGTCAATATTGATGGTCCCGCCTGTTGACCGCCCATCGAAAGGCCCCCGACACAATACACTCTCTTCACACCAAGGGCCTTTGTCAATACTTCGTATTGAGCTCGGCTGTTAATCTTACATGAGCGATAAACAATATAAACTAAACGTCGCCGTACATGTTGTCCTCGTATGAGATCTCTGGGAAGTATGGACCGTTGTAGGGCAGAGGCTGTGGCAGCTTGTATAAGCTTCGCATAGATTATGAACCACGGACTCGCTCACCGTGTTGGATGGAGAAGATGACTTTTAGACAAGGATCGATGTTAGATCTGGGATGCACGCTTGTAGAGATAGACATACCTCTCCGCCACAAAACAATCCAAATGCAACTACATAGTACTTCGTCGGATCGAAGGCCTGTTACTAGGTGGTGAAGAAAGGTTCTTGTTAGTAACATTGCACTGGCCATACCTTCCCCTTTCCGACCAGAGCGTCCCGAGCTAAGTTGAAGATGTTTAGCCTATCTCAGTGTCCGATCCAATAAACATACCTCCTGGCAGAGAAAGCTTCGCGCCGTAGTGATTTGTGTACACCACGCATGGGTTGGACGGGTCTCCAAATGTCTGATAAGCCGTGATAGCATCTGGCAGGACACCGCCCGCAACCTTGAACCTTCCGTGATGATAGTATCGGATGATGTGTTGCGCCATATGAACTTTCGTGACCACAGCGAGTGTCCTCAACGACGGGGCGATCTCAGAAAAACAGCAGATCGATCTGAGGCGAGCTGTCCCCTTGAGAGTACCTTGTACCTTGCCGTGACCAATCTGCAAATTATGATCGCTCAAGCGCTCACACCCCCATAGTATACTCCGCGCGTTACGTATATCCTTATCATCATCCACAACTCAGATCCGTGGGTAGGACACGGCGGGTCTTCGGGCCCCGCATTCATTGCACGGTGGATGGTTCTCAATACTTACCCAGACAATAAATAACTCAGGAATGAGGCTAGCTTCAAGTCGATAGATAAATCGGTACCTGATTCTGGTCTCACCGACTCTCACGTCGACATATTTACATGTAGATGTACAGATTCTAAGGCTCCTCCAGGAACTTCTTGACTTCTGATTGAAGAAAACGGTCGTCCTCGGAGTTGGAACCCCCTCCGGCTGTAATGGTCACACGTTCAGCAATCGAATGACGAAGAAAGGGGAAAAAAAGAAGGCATTACCCATGTGCCCCCAGATGGATGGAATGACAAGCAGCCTGGCGTGTTTCAAGAACCGTATCTCGTTCTCACTATCTTCCGGCTGACGTGATATCAGCATAAAATATACAAATGTATGCAATTACTGTAACACTCACGGGGAAATAGAGGTCCGTCTTGCAAGGCATGACCAACCCCCTGGCCTTGATTGCACCGAGGCACTTTTCAAGATCTCCGTTGTCCCGGATCGCGGAAATGTCTGCGACTTGCCATGTGTGCAGCAGAGTAAGCAGGTCGTTTGCATCCCAGCCATTCAAGAATCCTGCCTCCCAATCCTCGCGCAGGAATGCGTTCAGATCGGAATAGCTGTAGGAAATTTAGGACCGAGGACGACAATAGCAAAATCCACTTACCTTCCGTCATACAAGTAAAGCTTCTTGCGGAACCACTTTGGAAAAATAAGTGCTCGGGACAAGCCAGAGGAAGCGGAAAGGATACTGACATCTTGACTGTATGCCCATGCACTATACGCGCGTCCAAAGGCTCGAATTCCATGTTGGGGCGTAGTCTTGTAGTGCCCGTCCTCGAAGTCCTTGGAAGCTGTCAAGGCTGCCTTTGGACCCTCGAGGAAACTGAACAAAAAGTGGTTACAATAAGCCTGAATGGTAGATGGTTGCAACATACGCCTTATTGTGAGGGCTCGTCCGTGCAGATCCACAAATCGGAATGAATCTTTCCGGGTAGAAGGGGTCAGGACAGTGGTCTTCACGGAAGAGTACAAGAATTAACCTTTCCACATAATCAGGGTACACAACTGGCCAAAAGTATGCCTATCAAGGATATAAATGAGTATCGCGATAATCAACTGCCGTTAGAACGGACCTGTTGTCCACCCATTGAAAACCCAATGACACAGAAAACCTTCTGGATCCCAAGCTTCTGGGTTAACACAGTGTATTGCGCGCGACTATGCGCAATGAGAATCGTTTCATGACCTACTGGATAACAGACTTACATATTGTCCTCATAAGACACGGCTGGGAAGTACGGCCCATTGTACGGAGCCGGCTGGATGAATGGACTAAGCGCATGCATAACGTATCGAACGTTTTAGAGCTCACGGTGTTTGAAGGCGAAGAGGACTGTTCACCAACTAGCATCAGTAAAGAATACAAAACAAGGAACTTTCACAACGCACTTCACCATTGGAGAAGAGTGCAAAAGTAACGATGTAATACTTTTGTGGGTTCAAAACCTGCAGCACAGATAAGCACGTAAAGGAAATGGGATGCTCTGATCTGCATTACCTTGTCTTCCCCAACGAGATACTCTTGACCTAAAAGACCGTTGTCTTATTCAAAGCGTCTCTGTGTGGCTCATCCGCGCATAACAAAGAATCACGCACTGCCCAGCTTTCCGCCGTAACAAGTAGGGAAGACTATGCAGGGATTCTTGGGATCTCCGTACGTGCAATACGCAGTCACAGCGTCTGGGATAACCCCACCCGCGACACGGAACCGACCATGGTGGAAGTGCTGAATAGACATCTTGGACCAAGTCGAATGTGCTGGAGAGCAGTCACTTGAAAGCAGTCTGAAGGGAAATTCGACCACATGACGATTGGCGTGGCATGGTTAATGTATGTTCGAGATACAAAAATATTCGAGTTGTTATCGGCGAACACATACACACGAGCCGCGGCCCGACTGTCAGTGCGCGAGAAAGACCGGGATCAGTTCGTGATTTGAAATTGTTAATGTGATGTAATGCTTATTTGTCATAATAATCACGTGAATATCAGTGGCTGATAAACTATAACAGTTACCGGAGTTTCCCGAGTAACCCGGCCGCGGTGTCGAGCAAAGGGTCCTCTGCATCGACATCACCGACTTCAAGAATGGGCTGTACGTCGACCACCCGACAGCATGAACCCCCGTCACTGACCTGCTTTCCCTCCAGCCAACAAACCCCGTGGACTTCAAGCCGCTCGCAAGCTCCGCAATGACCGTCGCGAAAACCGCTGGGTAACATATCTCGATACCTCCATGCTCAGCACGTCCGATCTCACGTTCTGTTTGTATAGGCGGACAAGGGATACAAGAAGCGTGCCCTCGGTAACGTTTACAAAACCTCCCCCACCGGAGGATCATCACATGCAAAGGGAATCGTTCTCGAGAAAGTCGGTGTCGAGGCAAAGCAGCCCAATTCTGCCATCCGCAAATGTGTCCGTGTACAGCTGATCAAGAACGGTAAAAAGGTTACGGCTTTCGTACCCGTAGGTCCTTTGGTTGTGCATTGCGTCCGTGTGTGTGATCGCCTTTGATGTACTAGAATGACGGTTGCCTCAACTTTGTCGACGAGAACGATGAAGTGCTCATCTCCGGTTTTGGTCGTAGTGGTAAAGCCAAGGGTGATATTCCAGGTGTACGTTTCAAGGTCGTGAAAGTATCTGGCGTTGGTCTACTCGCACTCTGGAAGGAGAAGAAGGTGCGCTATTTCGACTTGTTCTACCTACCCATCATTCATTCATGATGATTGTTAGGAAAAGCCCCGGTCATGAGGAGCATTTGCCTGTTTATGTCTCCCGTTTCACGCTACATTAAGCTATGAACATGCATGTACCGCCCACGAGTATGTTTCCCTTTCGATAAAAAACAAGGGAGGGAAATCGCGTCATCTCGTTCATTGCTAAAGAGAGTGAGGAATGCGATTAAATATCGACAGTCAGGAGATAATTAGTGAGAGGGTAACAATAACATTGAATTCCTTGTACTATGCACGTCCCAGAATTATACGGATGTGATCCCTCTTCCCAGCATATACTTCTTCAGGTCTCTCATCAACTCCAGTTGCTCCTCTACCGTCAGCCCGCTGACTATCATTTGCAGTATGGATCCTACAGTGACGTGGTGCTCCCGAATCAAGCTGCTGTAGTACACGTATGTGAACACTCCCATCAAAAACCTAGCATCTGCGTGAGTCTCAGAGGCGCATAATGGTGACATCGGCTTACTGGCAATCCATACGATCCGTCATGCCACCATGTCCAGGAATGCTGTGACCAAAGTCCTTGATGTCGAATGCGCGCTTAAACCCAGAAGCAAAGAAACCTCCAAACGGAGCAACCAAGGAAGCAAAGATAGCAAAGACAAGTAGATGGAGTTGATATGGGACGTAGGGAATGACTGTCACGGAACGCCCAAGCTACAATGAAACGTTTAGCAACAGACAGCTAAGCATGGAAATGTAGCACGTACAAGCTGCGACAAAAAGACTCTCAACGGCGCCCAGATCTCCCATTCTTTAGCGATAAAGACGGGGTTGGGAACACATTGAACGTTGCTCCATACGCTGACACCGAGATCATGGACAGGACAGATCATATAGTTGAACCGCATGAAATAAGATCCCCAGACCACACTGAAAATGAGTGTGCTCCAGAACGCGCCGACGAATCCCTCGACCGTTTTTTTCGGTGAAAGCTTGATCAACGGAGTACGGCCAAGAGTGATACCCCAGATATAAGCAAACACGTCGTTGCAAATGACCAGCGAAGCGGGAACAAAGAACCAGATCAGACCCTCAAGAATGTTGTTGATGATGAAGTGGCTACAAGATGCCTCAGACCATTTCTCACTCGAAGGCGGAGTACTTACCTAGACACCACGATCAAGAGCAAACTCATGTGAACCCAGCAGAAGAGACCAAACTGCTGCTTGAGATAACCCCTCTTGAGCGAAAGGACGAAGCCCATAAACCCTATGGTGTAGAGCGTGAAGCTGATCATACGGTGATTCATAGCGAAAGGAAGCATTTGACCATCCGTAAACACGACGTGCTTCCAGAAAACATCAATACAAGGTCACAAGCAGAGTAGTAAAACTAACCTTGAAGTAATAAATGATGCTTTCGCCGTATAGGAAGTAGTTGGTCACAGCGAAGAAGTACCAGTTGAGAGGTTTGCTCCAAGGATCCTTGCCCCCCTTGGCCGTAAATTCTGTAGCTTCAGGGGACATGTCCCTGAGTGAGAAGAGAGCAGTGACCTCGCGGTAAACCAGTGTCTGGCATAGCATGACAAGGATTATCATATATGCATGACCCATGAGTAGAAGACCTGAATGGATGTTAGCATTCTGGCTTGTCGAACGATAGCCACCCTCACCCATGAACACTCCGATCATGATGAACGTCCATAACGTCCTCGTAATCAGGTTCTGGCGTTTCTTCGTGCGTTCGGCTTCCTGAACATCTTGCTTAGACTTTACAGCACGCTCGACATCCGTTTGTGCTGGAGGAGGAGTAAGATCCCGCCGCAATTCTGTGACAGGTTTTGAGTGGGCCTCGACCGATTTAGGCCTCGAGCCTGTGATTGGACATCAGACAGAGACGCCGGGGAATGATGCCCACGTACCGTCAGGCTTCGCAGCGGTAAACACGTTGCTGTTCGGTTCTAGAGAGGGTCGTGAGGGTTCTGGGGTAGGGTCTACATCCTCACGGTCGTCCTCAGGGCCAGATTCAGGTTGCACATTCTCGGCCTCGGATGAGACGACCTCCTCATTTAGAGAGGCTATGGACTGTTCGATGAACTGTTCCGGTGAAGGGGTGCCCCTGGACGAGTTCTCTGTAGTTGAAGAGGCCTTGGCTGCCCTTGCCTGTTTTCGCTTTTCTGTGCGCGCATGTTTTTGCAATTTTTTGATTTGCGATTTCGACAACTTGGGTGGTTCGGCGCTGTTTTCCCTGGATGGGTACACAGAGAGTGGAGTGTGAAGGAAAGGACGAACGTGTCTGACAAGGGTTGTGTGTGTTCTTCTTGGTCGAGCTCCTCTTCGGACTCAACGTCCTCGACGGCAAGGGCTGCAAAGGCAGACTTGGTTGCGAATTGAGCAGAGGAAGTCATTACAGACGGATTGTTCACTATGCAAGGAAAGCAGCGTGTTGGTCGTGGCGAAACTTATTTAAAGCAGTTCAAAGTCGCCTCTTACGAAACTCGGCGTCTTCGCGTCTGGTGCACAAAAACTCCGCTCGTGTGACTAAAAAAGTGGGTGCGAGAAAAAAAAGTGTCTCTACGTAGCTACTTTAGCATTATACATTCGTATTAGAATTGGCAACAGTTCGTCGAGGCAGGTATCAGTCGAGTCCATCATGAATAATGATATAACATCGGACCCGACTTAGAACTTCCAGTCTGCCTCTGCCTCCATCGCCCATGGGACTTGTACAAGACCGTCAGCTAACCAGCGAGTAAAGAAACAGAGGTTGTCGCTTACACTTATTGAGCAGCGTCTTGGAGAATATCTTCTCGATAGGTACCTCGTGCTTTTTGCACCATGCTGCGGTAATCCTTTTACCGAGTCACTAGCCCGCTCAACGGACGACACGACGCCACTCACCGAGGATCTAAGTAGTTTATCTTACTGTAGTATTGCGGGTGGCGTCAGGAAACCGTTCAAGGGAAGAAGTATAAGGTAGAACTAACCTCGTGCCCAATGCGACCTCCTTCCCGGCCTCACGATCGTCCATTTGCAGCTTGAAGGTCTTGACCCTCTCGTCTAGTTTCTGGATGGCCTCTTCGATCTTCTCCACGGGACGGTCTCTCTTCAGAACTGCCTTGTTCGTCCCGCGTTCCTTGGCAAGCCTCTTGTAGTCAGCATCAATAACCGCAATTCGGTCTTTCAAGACAGAGTCGTCCAGAGGTTGGCTGCCTTCCTCGACAAGTTTCTCATTGTCTTTGGAAAACTTCTTCTCTGCTTTCTCGACATCCTTTTTCCTCAATGCTTCCTCATGTTCCACAACAAATTCGTCGTCTATGTCCGATTCGTCATCAGCATAAAGTTTATTTTTCCGGTATTTGGGGTCGAGATTGAAGAGGACATGGCGCAGCTTCATTCGATCATACTTGAAAGCGCGGAGCTAGAATGACCGGCAAATGAGTTCACATGATATATCTTAAAATGGCCATACACATACTCGATCACGCATCCTTCCCATGGATTGTTCGTGAGTCTTGGGTGCACTCCTTTGATGGTTGCAAAGTATGGCGACCATGCGGTTGGCATGATTGTACGCGTTCAGTTTCTCTTGCACCGTAGCGTTCTTTGGTGTCCCCTGGTCCAGCTGCTCTTGGAAAGTTATGGAGGCGTTGTAAGTACGGAACACCTTGGCCGTTAGACCCTTCATATATGAAGCAAGGTGCTTGTTGAGAAGAGACGTCTAAAAGGTTTGTTAGGACTAGTTTGCGCCAACGAGGTAATTGCAAAATTACATTAACGCGATCGAACAGGTTGTCGCCTTCCTCTTTGTTCTCTTTGAACAAGCGAATGTTTTTGAACACCTGTGCCTCAACGGCGACACGGTTGTAGTATCGGATCGAGTCTTTACCAAGGAAATCAAAGATGATGAAATTGGGAGCCTCCAGCGTGACATGTTCACAGCGCAACGAGCAACAACCCACTGTGTCCGCTTCATCGTCGCCTTTCTCGTTACCCGCACGAAGAGCCAGTTGATCGATAAAGTACATGGTCGTCGCCCGCTGTCTGTCTGCCATCACTTTGCTCTTCAAGTCAGCTTGATAGTCTGCACGGATTCTCGCAACGTGACTCTGGAAAAAGATAAGTACTAGTACTTCAAATGAGAATGAAGTTGATTTCTACCTTGAGTTCACGAGCTTTCTCAAACTTCGACATGTCGCTCTGACCCTTCAACGAGCTGCCCGCGGCCAAAAACACGTACTTGTAGTTGCCGTTGACATTCTCGACCCAATTGGCAAGCCAAGTCACGGTCTTATCATGGACGACTCCCTTCCAGTTCCCGGGCATGTTGGGGACGGGAATAGGTACATCCTCACCGATGTTAAGGGTGATGTCTTCCGGTCGAACGCGGAACTGTTCCATAGGTTAGTGGTTTACACCCCGTTCAGCCTAGAGTCAACGAAGGGTCTCACTTTCAAGGCGCCCTTCTTGGGGTGATCACCACGACCGCGGAACAATCCTGGAGGTTCTACACGGAAGTTTCCAACTTTCTCCTTACGACCGTCAAGGAGACACGTTATGTATTTCTCCTCCATGGCGTCCTTCTGTTTCTTGAGCTCTTTCTTCTCGGTAGTACTCAATGCTTTCTTCTTGGCCTTCTCTGCTTCAAAATGTTCAAAGATGGGACGGAAATCGCAGTGCTCGAAGTCGGTTATTTTAACTTTGTTGCGCTATGAAGGAGTCACCACACAAGTTGCCGCAAGTAATCAATTTAAGCTTACAGGGGGGTATTCCTTCAGAACCTTGAGCCAATCATCGAAGAAATTCTTGTTGAAGGTCTTGTCCTGAGCATGGTCTGTCTCTATCATGGCGCCATAAAAACCGGCGACTTCCTCGGACTCTGGTGGGAGGTCAACCACCTTGCCTGAGTTGAATAGTCAGCGTTGGGTGAAGGAACGCGAGAAATGACTGGACCTTTGTACTTCATCTTCACATTCGAGGGAAGGGGTTCGTAAGGAGGTGGGAAGATAACACCGTTGTGCTCGAGAGTCTGCCATTTGTCCTCGCCGTCTCCGTTGGCTTGGTCCTCCCACCAACGGTAGACTTCCTCGGGTTCCTCCTCCTCCTTTTTCTTCCCCTTTTTCTTCGCCTGAGGGGCCTCGGAAGGAGCACCTTCGTCCTTGAGCTTCTTGGAGACTCTCTTTCGTTTAGGCTGGACGTCCTTCATGTCTACGTCACTTTCGGGCTTGACTTTTACCTTGGCTGAGGAACGCTTCTTCGTCAAGGGCTCGTCGTCCGAAGCAGTAGACTCATTGGCTTCGGATCCCTCATCCTTCTTGATCTTCTTCTTCGGCGGCGCCTTGGCTTTACCGTTCGAGGCACGCTTTCGCTTGACGGTGGCCATAGCAGCTTCATCGTCACTTTCTGCCTTGGCACCATTGGAAGCGATCTTGGGGGCAGCCTTCGAACCACGGTGTGCGGCAGAAGAGTGAGTTTTCTTTGCCGGAGAGGAAGCCAGCGGGACGTCGTCATCGTCCTCGCTGTCAGAATCTCGAACTGCGACACGTTTTCGCGGGTGAGACTTTCTGGGCGGTTGTGTACCATTTGCCTGGGACTATAGTTGTCAATTATAGGGGTGGTCGTAGAATATACTGGATAGAGCGGACACATACTAAAGGCATGTCGTCCTCGCTCATTGGCGAGTCGTCTGCATCGCCGTTGTAGTGACCGTTGCCATTGGGTGCGACGAGGCCCTTGGCTCTAGCGCCGGAGAGGGCAGTCAGCGGTAAATCTTCGTCAGAGGACATGTAAAGTGTCTAGGAATGTGTAAAATGAACTGAAAAGAAAGGATTGCGGGTCGAGACGGGACGAGAAGAACGATGGAACTGAGGAAACTGTCTTCTTGCCGAGCTGTGACTGTTGAAATCACACAAGTCCTGATGAACCTGCCCTGACGAGATTCTCACGTGACTGGAAACAATCAGGGTCCCACTTCGCCTATACTCTCATTCCACACTCCACACAGCAATGACAAACTTGCCACTCTTCCGTGATCCATGGGCCAAGCGAGAAGCCTGGCGCAAACACCCCGTGTTCTCCAACCGCGCCATGTTCTCCAGCTTGTTCCCCGGCTTCGGGATAGCAGCGGTCGCTTTCACCGCCTACGTCGTGTTTGACAACTTTTACCCCAAAGTACAAAATGGCAAGCATTAACGCAGGGTGTGTCCAGCCACGTTTCAGTATGCAAGCAGCTCACACGTCACACAGCCTGGGCCGCGATTTGAAGTCTAGACTTGTACCATATACTAAACCGATCACATCACACACACCCATATCGTACGATGTGCCTCCTCCCGAAACACGCTCGTCTTGTTCTTCTCTCTAGATGCTAGTGGCGTGTTTCGGGTAATCGAATAGTATATGCTAAGACGATCTGCGCAGGTCATGTTGAGCGCTTTTTATTACGTCGAAGAGCTATTATTCCAGAGGAGGCATCTTTCGCACAACTTTTCCCTCGTTCTTTGCATGCGTCTTGAGCTTCTCCAAGATGGAAGAATTGGACCACCGTTCTGGCGTTGTGCGATTGCCCGTCGACCAGTAGTATATGTCCCAGTCAGGCTCATCGAGCAACTATTCAAGTCAGAAAGTGTGTAGCGTGACAGACGGAGAAACTCGCCTTGTCGTATTCGGATAGTTCCACACGAGTCATCGTGGGGAGGTGGTCTCTGGCGAATGTGCTCAACAAGAGGTCGCTCTCGAGCGTACCGCGTTTACGTGACTGGTAGAGAAGACGTGCACGCTTAGTTTCGAGCGACTCGTTTGGGCGAGGAAGAGGCTCCGGAGCGGGTGTGTCGGTGGGCGTAGTTGTATTAGAGAGATGCTGGGGAGTGTGAGGAAGCGGCCATGGGTCGGACGATGCGCTCGGAGCAGATGCAAAGAGCGTGCGGGTATGACGGCTGGCGTGTCTCGCAGCGACGCGAATGATGTGGACCGTCATCATGGTCGTTAAATTTAGAGTTGGACCGCTTTCCCACTATGTGTCCGAATCAACAAAGCTAAGTATCTAACCTATGAGGTATCGCTTGTATATTTCATTGTTCGTTTCCTCCACGTAATGGTATCCCAACTTGTCCAAGAATTGCTGGAACTGATCATAGTCTTGAGTAGGCACCTGAATTCCCGTCAACACCTTGCCGACGTCTAAGGTGCGGGCTCAGTGGCGATGAGTTGGTATAAAAACGAATGACTGACCTCCACCGTGGTTGCGGTAATGGAACAAAGAGATATTCCATCCTTGATGAAGGCCTTCCAAGAACTTTCGTAATGCCCCAGGCCGCTCGGGAAACTCTGGAGGTGTGTGCATGCTGTGTTTGAAATACCACACAGCAAGGTGAAGATCATGCACCCACCAAATCGGAATAGACGTTCATCGAGCACAACGGAGCATCCCCCTACCATATACCTTGTATGACTTTTTGCCATCTCGTCGTCACTAATGTCGCATCCCTTGAAACCTTGCTTTTGAATTGCATCTAGCACTGCTGACACTTCTTTCGTCCGCGACGAGGATTCAAGCTTGAATGAGAGGAAGATATGTGCAAGATCCGATGAGCGGTACCGGTAGACAAATTCCGTGACGGATCGAGGGTATATGATCGAGTGCAGTGCAAAGAAACTGTGCTCAAGGCTATGAAGGAGCAACGGCAAACGAGTGATAAGATATACCTTCCGGGTTTCTCCGGAACTTCAACACTCAACAATGCTTCTCGGCCTTCACCAAGTTCCGCTCGCTCGGAGACGAATCGCAAGCGATCAAAGTTCATGTTTGCGCCGCTGATAACCGCAATAAACTTTTTCTGCGCGCCAATCAGACCGTTGGTGGCGATGTGGTGCTTCAACCCAGCAAGTGCGAGTGCGCCGGCCGGCTCGGTGATCGATCTAGTCTCTACGATGAATGAATGATCATATCACCGGACATTACATGTTGAATTTGAAAACTCACCCTCAAATATGTCTTTGATCGCAGCACAAAGCTCATCATTGTCGACGAGAACAATGTCGTCTAAAAGGCGTTGGCAAATGCGAAACGGCTCTGCACCGACTATTCGGACGGCAGTACCGTCGCTGAATGGGCCAACTTCTGCCAGAGTTACGCGGTGTCCTTGTTTCAAACTTTGGCTCATGGCATCAGCGTCGACGGTTTCTACGCCGTAAATTTTAGTTTTCGGGTTTCCAATACGTTTTACGTATTCGGCGATGCCAGCAACCAGACCACCTCCACCAATGGCAGCGAAAATGCCGTCCAGGTCGTCAGAATAGGGTGCTTGTTTGAGAATTTCCATGCCAATGGTGCCCTGGCCAGCGATGACTAGGGGATCATCATAAGGGGGGACAAAAGTAAGGCCATGTGCAGCTGAAAGGCGAGCACACTCTGCCTTGGCCTCGTCAAAGTCGGACCCATGAAGGACGACCTTTGCGCCTAGACGTTGAACATTGGCAACTTTGATAGTGGGAGTTCCCTTTGGCATGAGGATGGTACATGGGATATCGAGCCTTGATCCGGAGAGGGCAACACCTTGCGCATGATTGCCTAAGAGATCGATGAGCACGCTCGGAAAGAGCACTGCAAGGGATGGTCACGTATGCAAGATACGCACACTAACCGGCACTGCATGTGATGACACCCTTCCACCTATCCTCTTCGCGGATGTTTGCCATAAAGTTGTAAGCACCACGAATCTTGAAACTGAAAACCTCTTGGAGGTCTTCGCGCTTGAGCCATATCTGGTTACCGAGTTTTGCGCTGAGGTTGGGGGCGAAGACGAGGGGAGTCTCTTTGAGTATCTCGTAGACCTTTGAGGAGAGGATAAGACGGAGATAATCGGGTTCATTGGAAGTGAGAATATAGTGCGATGCAAGCGAGGGATAGACGGGGGGCTCTGGTGCATGCGAGGTGGCCATGGATGAACTCGGGAAAGCGAGGGACAGATGTACGCTAGGTCACGTGCAGTCAGATAACCGCATGCGAAGCGCGACGACGCCGGCCCCGACGAGGATCGTCAACGAGGAGAGTTTGTGGCCAGCGCGCTCAGCGTGTATTGCAAGTCGTCGTGTTCGCTGAGGGGAGGCCGATACGACGCACGCGAGAACGGCACCGCCGTCGAGTATCAGGGACTGCCCAGCCGCGACTGATCGCGACGAGACTGAGGTTGGCGGTGGTTGTCTGATATGGCTCGGGGGACGTCGATGGAGGGCGGGGGGACTGTGAGGGTGTGTGAGGGGGGGGAATGGAAGGGGGAGAAGGGGAGAAGTAGAGTGAGAGCTGCCAGCCCTAAATAAGTGTAGACATTGGTTTGCTCCGAACTTCGATTTGACATGGCCCAGACGGCGACGATGGGACCGCCCCTCTCTCCACGCGAAACTCGTCGCTCAGTTCGACGCTCAGCCCACTCACTCTCAGCCAGCACCTCAAAGTCCCCAGACTCACCCGCACCAGAACCCGCACCGAGGACAAAGGACCCATCTACACGCCCCGCCCCACCGAACAACAACCCAAACGGTCGCACAAAGCGTCCAAAACAAGAGGATGTCGACGACCCCATTCCCCACAAGAACGCCCATGCAAATGGCAGCTCTTCAAACCACGCCAACTCTAATGGCAGGTCGAAGCGCAAAGGCAAGGAGAAGGAGAAGCATCCCTTGACGGATCAGCTAGTCGAACCTACCCCCTCCAAGCATACCTCTGACTCTGCCGGGACAGCTGAGCCTCAGGACGACGACACGGAGGAACAGGGCATCACGCGTTGCATATGTGGTATGAACGGTTTGTCCCCTCTTCTTTCCCCCAGCCCGCGTCCTCATCACCACCCTTTCCTCTAGAGGACGATGCCGAAGGCGGTGAATTCATGGTCCAATGTGAAACATGTAACGCCTGGCAACACGGTCTTTGTATGGGCTTTGACTCAGAGGACCAGCTCGCTGGAGCGGAGTATTACTGCGAACAATGCAAACCAGAGCGCCACCAAGATCTGCTCAAGTGTGTCTCTTCATTACGCCTTATCGTCATCCTTTCACCTTCCTCGACAGGCGGCTGGCCAAGAAAACCCGCGACTCATCAACTCACTCACGCAACACGACAGCTCGTCTCTCCCGTTCTCACTCTCCGGCTCACCTTCTCAAACCACCCAAGAGACGCAATACGATGAACAGTCGAGATGCTGCATTTGATGAAAGCTTGAAAGAGCTTATTGAAGCTACCGCAGCAGAAGCAGCAGCAGCCACAGAACCCCCCAAACCCGCCGTAAATGGTTGCACAAGTGGCCAAAGCGAAGTCCCCGATGATGATTCGAGTAGTCGAAAAAAGCGCAAACGCGGGGAAGACGATACGTGCGTTCAGTCCGCTAATTGTAAACCCAACTATAATTGACACTGTTTTCAGTCAGCCCAAGAAGCGTACCAGATCTGCGTCGAGCGCCTCTAATGGTCCTGAGGCTGCCACCAACGTTGCGCCCGAAGAGCTGCCACCGCCCGCCAAACGCTCCGCAGGTGGCAAGTCGGGCAATTCTCGCAACCGACGAGGTGGTCAACGCAAGGCCGTTGCTACTCATCACGATGCTGTCGTTCCCGCTGAAGGCGACGAAGGTATGTGTTAGAGTGTCTTCTTTAAGGAGCGATAACATTTTGGTCTGCATACTCACGTGACCTTGACTTCAGGAACCGGCCCGAGCAAGCGATCAGCCCAGTCGAACCGTGCAAGGGCAGGTCCTACGCCAAAACGTCCGCCTCCGTCCTCTCACGCGCCCAATAGCGTTACTCAAGACGGCGCGGGGAAGCGAAATCATTCCGGCGCTGGAGCGGCGCCAGGCAATACCGCCGAGAGTTCTCGTACATATCGCAATTCCCATGCCTATGCAATCTCCCAGCAGCCTCTGTTTACGTCATGGAATTTGCCAGACTATCTAGCCCACCTCGAACACATGCTCCCCACGGGCATACCACGCCCCCTCGAAGTCCGCAGTCTGGCCGTTGGTTCTGGCGGCAGAGAATCCATGGAAAGGACGATGGAAAGAGGGGTTAAGGTCAAGTGGCCGAGCAAACGCACGAGCGTCGGAGACATGAATAAGCGTGTTCGCGCGCTTGTGGAATGGGTGGGCAGGGAACAAGCAGGCGCGCTCGATCGTGGTCGTCGGAGGGAGGCTCTGGAAAGAACATTGAAGAGCAGCGTTGCGGCGACAGGCGCCATCCTCTCTAGGTCGTCCGTGCCTGACGATCGTGACACAGGAGGGGGCCACCGCGGGGGACGCGGGTCATCCATGGCGGTCGATAATCCCACTGAAAACACTGCCAATACACATCCCGGTGAACCAGCACCGATAAAACCTCCACCGCTTGACCCGGCCGCTCATCACTCGACGATGAAGATGATGGAGGAGCTTATGGAGGAGTTGATTATTTTCCAAGAACGATTTGGGCCGGGAGTAAAAAGCAGAGAACGGGAACGGAGGCCAGTATCATGACTTATTTTGTATGAGAGACCCATTTGGGGACTACTTAGTGATGCATATGTATCTTCTCTCTCACTCCATACATTTGGCGTTGTTTGGCAACAGCCTCTAAAGCAAACAAATCCGAACAACTTCAAGTTGTCGCTCCATCTCGTCCGAGCGTAGGCTCATGAACGGAACAATACGTACTTCTTCGCCAGGCCTCTCCAGTCACAGCGAACAGGTGGACGAGGATCATGGAGGCGACTATTCCACCCGCATGGGAGAAGTGTTCGACGGTGACGAAGAAGAGCGCGAAACAGAGAGTGGGCTCGAGGAGGATTTTGTCTACGACGGCGTGGACGCTGAGCAAGTCACTGGCACCAATTACAGAGAACAATTACGGGACGTCCTCGGGGCTGACGACACCTCGGACTTATTTGACGAAGAGGAAGTAGAGCGCTCTCTCTTTAAGGAAGATCCTAGCGAAAAGTTCAATACTCCGGGAGAACCTTTGGTCAGTATCGCATACTACCTCGTGTTGTCGGAATGAGTGGCTAAAGGGTACGTAGGAACACGCTCAGATCATTCTCGACCCACCCAGTCTTCCGCAGTCCCCCCTCACACAGTCAGCGATGGCTACGCCTCCTCCAGAGCCTCTGCTTCGCCTAGACCCCCCTGAGCCATTTTTACTCCCGAGCGTTTCTCGTCTCCGTTCATTTGCTTCCGCGAGCCCTCGGAATGAGGTCCTCTACGACTTGCCTGCCGATGTGTCGGTTACATTCGGTTTTGCTTCTCCGCCATCTCGCGTTTCCGATATTTCTCGAAGCACTACTCCCGGCGCTGGTAGGGGGACATGCAAGGACCATCTCAAGATTGAAAGAGAAGTGTTCAGGTGGACGGTGCTTCAGCACGCAGGAAACCAGGTGTATGGAAAACGACCTTCGAAAGCTGCCATTGTCCTGGGTGCATCTAATCTAGGCTCGCCGACGGTCCTAGCTGCCAATGGTCTTATTTGTGTGGGGACGGATGCTGGTCGCATATTGGTTTTCGACTTCAAGCAGACATTGTTAGGCATATGCGGTGATGATGCTTCAGGTTACTCTCTCCTTGATTCGTGTCAATAATCTGCTCATGCTGCGAAAGCCAGCACAGTAGGATCTACGTCGGCTATTGCGTTATCCCACGACCACACCTACGTTGCCTCGGGCCATGTTACCGGCTTCATACGGATTTTCGACCTAAAGAATCCGCAGGTACCTGCGCGCGTCGTTGCTCCGCCATCTGCTCAAGCGATCAAGTCAGGACGACATGAAGGACATCTTGCAGGTTCCCGTATTGTCAGCGTTAGCTTTGTCTCAGGCCGTCACACTGCCATCATCTCAGCTGATGAGAGTGGGTTGGCTTTCTACCATAGCCTAGGCAAGGTTCTGTTTGTGGAGGCGTCAGATACCATTCGTATTCTTGGAAATTATCCCCAGGAACTTGGACTCAATGGTGCCATCTCAACATCCACCTCAAATGGCTCTCGGTCTTTTCGTCGGCGCAGACCTCGCACTACTCTGTTAACCATGTCTACGTTACCACTGGGCACATCCGCACACCCGACTGATGCATATCACATTGTCGCGTTGCTCACCGTCAACAAGGTGGTGATTGTTGGTATGAAGCCTTCACCGAAGACGTGGCTGAAGCGATCGCGCCCAGATGATGGGGATTTGGCTTTTTCGGGGAGAAGGAGAGGCACATTGGCGTGGTTTCCGAACACCAACACTTCCCAAGGACCAAAAGACGTTGACATTCAAATGACACATCCGATGCTAGCCTACTCATGGGGGAGAACCGTTCGGCTATTGCGTGTTTCAGAGAGGATGGTGGAACAATCAATGCTCAACTCGCGCACCGGGAAGACTCGCAAACTGGATATGGGAACACTTGTTTTTGAAGATGCCGGGATTTGGACGGTGGATGACGCAATCCTTGCCCTTCAGTGGTTGAATTCGAACGTTCGTGTTCCAGTTGTTGAGAGTAACGGATGAATTTCGCCTGACCGTCATCACAGCAATTGCTCGTCTTCACCACAGCCATACTCAGCGTATATGACATTCGTACCTCCAAGCTTATCGAGCAAGTACCCTTCAATTATTCGGTGCTGGTATCTCCATCCCTTGATTCCACGCCTGATGGTTCGATACCATACCACGAGTCCATCAGCGACGTCGCTCACAGCATTCGGGCTTACAAGGGGAAGATATTCCTTTTGGTTAGTCGTTGCAACCGTGTTTTGAGTGTTGTATTCACTTTCTGCAGTGCCGCGAGGAGCTTCGAGTGGGAACATTGCTAACCTGGGCCGACAAGATTTTGTCCCTGGTTGAGCAAGGTGATTTTTTGAGCGCTATCGAGCTCACACGCTCCTATTATGCTGGGGAAGCGCCTGGTAATCGAAATGGGCTACCGGATGCCGTTGAAGAGCAAAAATCAGTCCTTGGACAGAAGCTGTACGAATTGATGGTGGCATCCGCAAGTTACGCATTCTCTGAAGACAGGATGACGGATGGTACCCATTCCACCCCGGACGGTAGAGGTGTCGATCGCACATCTCTCTTCGAAGGCCTGGTTTCTAGTTGCGCGCGCTCCTGCATTACCCTCGATAACTATGATTTCCTGTTCGAAGATCTGTTCCAACATTTCGAAGATGCTGGAATAACTCGAATCTACCTGGAACAACTGGAGACATTTGTGCTGGGAGGTACTATTGATTTCGTGCCCCCGCGCATTACCCAACGACTGGTGGCCCTCCATGATGATTCTGGTCAGCCTGCTCTGGCCGAGCAAGTGATCTGGCACATGGCCCCTTCGTGCCTGGATATCAACCAAGCCATTCATCTTTGTCAGACTCATCAACTTTGGGATGCTCTTATCTACGTGTACACGCGCGCGCTTCAGGACTATGTTGCTCCAGTTGTGGAGCTGATCTCACTTATCCGCCAACTCTCTTCTCCTTCGAAAGATCCGTCAATTGCCAATGGAGCGAGCTCGTCTCTTCGACAAGCGTACAAGATCTTCCCTTACTTGATTGATGTTCTCAGTGGCCAGACCTATCCTAGTGGCGAACCTCTGCCTTTTGAAGAAGCCGAGCGAGCGAAGAAAAGCGTATACAGTTTCATATTCAACGGAACATCCGCCGTCTGGCCCTCGGAGGGTGGTCATCTGATCCTCACCAAAAATGGGGCTGAGCCACCGTACCCTTATGCCCGATTTCTTCTCCGCTTTGATGCGGAGTCGTTTCTTCATTCTCTGGACATCGCCTTTGAGGACTCGTTCCTCACAGACTCCCCTGAAATTAGCAGGCTATCCATCGTAAAGATCTTGTTGGATATCGCCTCGTCCCAGGATCTACCACTTTCCGCCATCATTTTCATCAACATTTTCATAGCACGAAACATCCCAAAGTATCCGCAATACATCCACGTCAGAGATATCGATTCTCACGTCCTGTACAACCTTCTCGTAACCCTCGCCACTTCCGATGACTCTGAAACCCGAGAAGATCGCCAGTTGGCTGCTGAATATCTTTTATCAGCCTACACCCCCAGCGACAGCTTTAAAATAGAGAAAATATTTGAAAATGCGGGCTTTTACCGTATTCTTCAAAACCGCCGACGACACGAGCACCAATGGACACGGCTATTGTCCAGCTATTTGCTTGACCCAGATCTACAAAGCGCCTCGCTGCTGCCCTACATTGAAGAAGTACTCGATCTCTCAAAATCAGACAACCACAATGTTTTGCCCAAGGATATCCAGAGCGCACTTTCGGATGCTCTTGGTCACCTCCTTTCGCTCGACTTGCAATCGACTGCCACTCTAGTTGACAAGTTTGCCCCGAGCCTGCACGAAACGGTCCTCGACATCATGGATCCTGCAGATGATCGTCGGCGTTACGATTACCTTCTTCATCTCATCGATTCGCAAATGCCGGACGGGGAAGACACCACTTCACCAGATCGTCCACACATCAGCGAGTCTCTTCACCTCCTCTTCATCAAACTGCAGTGTCGCTACATGCCCTCGGACATCATCGAAACTTTGGATCGTCTGCGGAGCGGTCTTGATTGGCCAGAGGTAGAACGGATCTGTGAGGACAACCGGGCATATGGGGCAGTGTTATGGACACTGAACCAACGGGGCCACCCACGAGATGCGTTGGTAAAGGCCGAAGCATTCGAGAAGCAGTTGACGCAGAAAGTTGCCATCGCTATAGTCGACGCGAACTCTAGCAATGCCAATGTCGACGAGTCGGTCAATGCCCTGAGAGAGATCGGTCAACGAGGCACGAAAATATGTCTGGAGCATTCCAGCACTTCTGGCCCGGCTGCGGTCCCGCTGGAAGACATTTGGTTCCAGCTACTCAGCAGCCAGCTTCACTCGGTGCAGGTCTTGTCCAATCTCCGTTTAATGGACGGCGGTGGTGGTCATCGAGCAAAGGCGACGGCCCTTTCGCGCCTGCGGGAGCTGGTGCAAACTACGTTTGCGGCCTTGGTCACCATCAGCTCCACGCGGGCCGTTTCGTTTCCGCGCTTGTTCAAACGTCTGGTTGATCCCAGACTCTATGCAGACTCTACTCCAGGTACACCCTACACGGAATTCAGGACGATCCTAACGGGGATGCTGGAGTCCTATCGCAGCGATGGGGATATGCTATCCATTTCTCAAAAGTTACTCGATCGGGATATCTTTGATACTGTAGAGGAATACACGGAGGAGAAGAAGAGAGGGCGGTTGGTTCAGCGTTTCTGTTCATACTGTCATCAGGCATTGTTGCAGCACGAGCCGTCTGGTAGTACTAATCGGACAGACGTCGGTATCGTTGTCACTCGTACTGCTAGCTACCATGCTACCTGTCAGCATTAATCATTCATTCTCATGATTCTCATGATTCTATTGCGATCGTCATTCAGAGCGAATAACGAACGAATCAAAGGAGATCGCTTACCATCAACAAGTTCGCTTCGAACCATCTGGGAGAGCTGTAGATAACTCTCAACCGACGAGATGTCAACGCCCAAGGATCTTCCGTCCTGACCAAATGCTTCGACATCGATGATCATCTGGGTCCGAATGCGCTCTTCGTCACGATCGTCATCCTTGCTGGCGTTAGCACCACCAAAGAAGCCCAAAGTCGACTTCTTTCCCTTCTTCAAACGCCTCAACGATTCCTCCGTTTTCCTCATCGCCGTCAAGTATTGAATATATCTGCAAGCCGTCTGTGAGCGACAGTCCGCCGCCGCCGTCGATTTGTGGAGCTACTACATACCTTTGGCAAACGCTGTCAAACACTTCCGTGGCCGATTCCTTGAGCAGACTTTGCCGCAACCGGTCGCCTGCGACGCTCGAACCCCCAATTCCAAAGAATGCCTTGACAGGGCGGAGGATCAACGGTACGAAATAGCTAGGCTCGTTGGGCATCCGTTTGTTCGACATCGCCCGAAACTGAGAGGGTATCGAGCGCACAGGTAACAGAGAATCGCATGCACGTCGAGATAACAGCTGGATGACCTGCTTGGTGACTTGGTGGGCGATAGAACTGAGAGAATGTAATTGCTCTCTGAGTCCATCTGTGCGAGATGTTAGTTCAGTTCGACAGAGGAGGAGGATATGCGCAGACCTTCTGGATCGACGGACGCATCCTGAGATGCAGCGAGTTCGGGTAGGGCTGAGCTGATTTCTTCTCTCCAAAGAACCAAGACTTGTCGCGTCATTTCCTTGATGTCAACAAGGATGATAGCGTATTGCTTCAGGAGATCATCTATAGCATTATTCTCTGGGATTGCTTCCGAAGATGCTTGTGGGGTAGACGAACGACTCTGGGGTACAATCCGTAAGCCGATATATCATGGAACAAGTTTAAAAAATATATAAGACCTTGTCTATCGGAGATGTGGCGTGTATAGAAGCCTCAGTTTGGGGGAGCACAGCTTCGAGCCAAATTTTGTATCTGCTAAGAAGCTGAAGAACGTTTGGGTGGACACCAATAGAAGAATGGGTCTGAATAGTTCATACCTGCAATGTCAATCGCCAGAAACGATGCGCCAGATCTGGGATGAAGATCTCTGCGCTCCAGCAAGAACTCATAGCAGTCCATACGCTCTCTGCCTGAGGCATCAGAAACACAGAATGGCCTAAGCGTAACGAATCAAAATCGAATAGTTGGATCCACGACACACTGCTTACCAAGACTAGTAAGATTAGCACTAATGACAGTGGTACTCAGGCTATCTTCTAATTTGCCCGCGATGTCCTTCCAGCGAAGTTGGAAGTAAACTGGCAACTGCCAGCGTTTGTTGAAGGAAGTAAAGATCGGATGGGATCTCATCGCTTGGACTGATTTTGTAGATGGTGCCATGAATTCAAGGGCATGGATAAATGCCTGCGCTGCCGCATGACGCTAGAGCGGCGGTACTGAAAAGGGCAACTAACACGATCGACGATATGATAGCCTACCTTCAAAAATTCGTCAGGTTTTCCTGCGGCAAAGACCACCAACCCCAATTCATCCATGATCGCATGCCCGATTTCCGGCCAGATGACATTCGCCATTATATCGAAACCTTCATCCGTGTACGTCTTTCGTTCGATGCCATTCGGCGGAATGGTTGTGGTCGAATCTATGCGTGCTGGATTGCTTTTAATTACCGAAACTTGCTCTGCTATCTGCATTATGCGACGTAAATCTCGATCGACAAATCGAAGTATCTGGTTGAATAACTTTGCCAGCGAGTCATTAGATTCATCGAGATACGGTATAGCCTCTTTTGAATCAAAAGGGTTTTGCTTGGACGAGAAGGCACTATAAGGAGTATATGGCGTCCGGGGTGGAAAAGAACGGCTCGGTAAAGGTGTGTGGGGCATGATGGGTGAATGTGGAGCGGCCAGTGCGTCTGCATGTATTGACTAGAAGCATAGGCTTTATAAACATAATCTCGTACAGACGGACACAGACCAACCTTTCTGACGTATGGCAAGACCACAGTCCTCTTGATGATGTCTTCCGCAGACCTCCAAAGACCCAGACTATCGTAAACGCGCAGACATTCAGTCAGGTCAGCGACAAGTTTGACTCTCTCGGATTCCAAGGTCTTTCCATCACCGGTACCTGTCAAAGCAGCTAATGTGCTTAGAAACAGGTGGTCTAGATCAGACGTCAAAGTATCTCTGATTCGGTCAATCCTCTGTCAGGATAATGGTTTAGCTGGATCCTTGCAGAATACGCATCCACGAACCCACTGGATCTCCTCGACGAACGCGCAGTTTTCCGCACGTGCCTTGGTGATGAGGTAAAAAAGCTGACTATACTCGGTTGCGACTCTAGAGAGATGCTTTCCACGGCTTCCCCGTGTTCTACGAGCGTCGTCAGAAGAATCCCACTACAAAAGAACTGACATACTTTGTAGAACTGACCTCCGTCGTCCCAGAGAGATAAAGCGGGATATCCACATGATTTGGTTTCGAAATCAGCAAGAGAGATTCGAGGCGTGTAATAGACTCGGATATCTTCAAAAGATGATGAAGCAGCGCCTGAAAGGGATAACCATTATGATGCTACTGCAAATCCAGTAGAAAGGACGAATGAGGACCTTCTCGTCACGCAGTTTTGATCTTGCATCCAGTTTTGCCTGTATGGCGTCTTGAATATCTTGGAGACTTGAGCGAGCAACCTGTGGATGAATTTGTATGTTTCATATCGTGTCCTGCACGTCCGCACGCACCTGCACTTGCTCCCTGATACCCTTTAGAGGTGCTTTGATCCTAGCCATTCTCGCACCTTCCCCTCGCAGGTCTGTGCTTAGGCTAATGAAATCTTCGTAGTCGTCATTGATCAACAGGACCAACTCCTCCTTAAGGGAGGACAAGTATTCTCTGAGTTCCGTTCGGAGTTCAGGGAGTGACGTGTATGAGCGGGAAAGAAGAAAATTCTCAACGTCGAACGTCTCAGCGGCGAGGAACTCGTTGTCGTGGGACAGGGGGACGTATATGGGCAAGTCCGCTCGCGATGGCAGGTGCTCATTACCAGAGAATCGACGGGGAGGCGTACTTGTTGATAGCTCGCGGGCGGCGAGTTCTTCAGCCAGTCGCTCGAGTTGGTATGGATCTGGCCGACCTCCGGAAATACTTTGACGTGTTGGGGAAACCATTAGCGACGCGTTCGTTTCGTGCCTGCCGGAGTACCGACGCTGCTTGGCAATGGCTTCCGTTTATAACAACAACAAACATGGCCAAATTCTGCGTGCAACGCCCAATTATGGGCCGGCGAAAAAAAGTGCGCTCTATTAGCATCTGTGGATACGAGAATCGATTATTGTGGATAAAAGAGTTCATGTGTATATTACGTCAAGGATTAGCGTACAAAGCACTGTCCAGTGGATGGCAGCGTGTTAAACAAATAAAGATAGAGTAGAACTTTAAGTCCTACGTTATGTAAATGCAACTGGGCTTTCCACAACTCTGAACTTATTCTGTCCAAAAATCGTGCAGTCCGTTGGTAAATAAACGAAAAAGGTATATTGTCATGACTTCTCCTCAAGCCCGCTTAAGAACGCTAGCCATGTCTTCTTATCGATGACGCCCTCGTCTATAAACATAGTGATTGTCAGATCCAACAACGCCAGAAAACGAATCAACTCACAATTCCCGTCGGCGTCGGTGACGACAACATATCGAGCCCCCAACTTGACGAAAAACCGATGAAGAAGTTCCAGCGGCGCATGAGATTGAATGGTGAGTGGAGCCTGAGAACGAATGAAGCTCATTCTCGTACAAATAAGAAAAAGAAAGCGACCAACCTCGTCCATGAACACAGAAAAATCGAACAAGTCTTCACTTGGCGCAGCACTCTCAAGCGACGAGATCGTAAATTCACGGTCCCTACCGACTCTGCGAGGTTGGAAATTGATTTCCTCGTTGGCATCCTCTGCAACGATCGCTACCAAACGATCTTTAGCATGAGTACGGACAACGAACGCGTTAACCAACCAAGTGCATGTTCAAGCTCACTTGCGCCAATGTATCCCACCATGCGCAATTTACCGCTGTCTCCAATCGGACGTAGAATGGGAAGACCACTATCGTCCTGACCAGTAAGGAGTAGTGCTTGCAGCTGATCTCGAAGACTTTTCACGGTATTATGGGCATCGATCCGAATGACCTCTGCCCCACAATCTGTCTGTCCACCTGTGGGTCAAAATTCACTTGGACAGGAAAGAGAGACATACAACGTCGCTAATCGAACGATGGGACCAAAGGTACTCAATCTTGGCATCTAAATAAGGGAGTTGTGACAATCTAGAAAGAAGTACACTGAGCATCGACGTAACTACCACGTTGAATAACTCACTCGATGCCCAGGTCATAAATCCCTTTGGGTTCTAGTGCATCAGCAACGGTCTTGGCTACCAGGACAGCCAGCATGACTGGCACAGCATATGTGAGGGTATCTGTCAACTCAAACATGATCACTGCAAGTGAAACTGTTGTACGCTGTTGGACATAATCTTTGTCAGCTACTTTACTTTCCAGAAAGGGCGGAAGACACCAACCGTGACACCAGATAATGCTGCGGCAGCGCCAACCATGGCATACAATCCGGGTACCACGCAATCCCTGTCGCCGTTGCAGACAGAAAATATGGAACTATCTGGATAACGCCACTGTAGATGTCGGATACCGATGCCAAGGATACGCCCAGCGCAAGCACCAACGCCAAGCGTGGGGATGAAGATGCCTGCAGGAAGTTTGATACCGAAGGTAACAATCGTCAATACACTTTTCATAAGCATGGCCACCAAAATCGCTTGGACAACCGGCCAGACTTGTCGCCAATCCCCTGGGTTCGGAGCACACACACTTGAGTGACTGTTCGTACCATCCGTGTGGCACTCGGAGAACAGGAGGTAGATGAGTTCTGTTCCTCCCATACGAGCGTAAGGGTTCAGGAAACAAAATATCGCAGTTACAAGGGTAACCTAGTGGTGTCAGCGATCATTAGATTGGTACATTTTCAGACTTACTATGACGACCTCCAGGATAGGATGCGACTTTAACCACGTGTGACTGCGAACATCACGGCTCCAGCGATAGTTCAGCTTCGAGAAATATGCGCCGTATATACCCTTGACAAGAGTTCACAAAAGTTAAGTAAGATCGAAGAGAACGTACTCCAAAAAGCCCCAGAAGCACGAAGAAAATAAGTTCGTATGCATGCCAGTCCTATAAAAGCCTGAGAGATGTGTTTGAAGCGGACGGTTACAACATACCTTGTAATAGGTGACTTGAAAGAGGACAAGCTTTCCGGTTCCGAATGGGTCAAGGAACCTCAAGGTAATCGCTGCAATCATCGCACAGAAAAAGCTGACAACAGAATAGGTTATGCCACATTCGCTAAAGGTAGTCAATCATACCTTCGCCACATCACCTGAACACAGAAACAAGTCAACCTGCAGTGGAGACCAGCTGAAAGGAGACCCTACCTTTGGAGGGAAGTAATATGAGACCTCCTCCAAGCTGAACAAGGTGCCGCCAATAGGTGCTCCGAAAGCAACTGCGACTCCGGCAGCGCAAGCTGCGCTGAGGATCTCACGCCGCTTGGCTATTTAGAATTCTCGTGTTAATGTGACCCAGGTAAGCTAAAAGGAGACAAACCTTCATTGTTTTCGTATTTGCGGTGGAATCGACTGACAATATTGCCAATACAACTTGCAATGTGAACGAAAGGCCCTTCCTTTCCTGACAGAAAGTCAGTGGAAATGCGACAATGAGGCAAAAGGTTCAGAACTAACCAAGCGATAGGCCCGAACCAACCGAAAGTGCCAAGCCAAACGACTTCGTGAACAAGGTGCGCCCACCGAGGTATCCGTGGATTACGAAACCTGTGCGTGGCATAAAAACAGAGTTGATGCATGAACAGGTGAACGGAATAAGTACCTGAAAGAATGGTTTTGATTTCCGGTATACCACTTCCTGCGGCCTTGGTTGAAATTCACACTAAGATCGTCTAGCTTACCAAACGGATTTTCGGACATACGTAATATAATATCTGGCGTTTCATAGGCGAGACAGGACGCTTGTCCTCCGTATTATCGAATTGGGGAGATAAAACTCCAGAATCTTTGCGAGTAGTAAACGAGGTCGATGCGGTCAGGTATATGGTAAGAAAAGAGGATACCGTAGCCCATACAACCTGAGAGTGATGTATATCAGTAGCACGTAAAAGATCATGAAATAAGTGCATACCGCAATACAGGTATAGCTGATATATTCCACATAATTGCTTTCTATGTTGGCAGGATGCACCCACGACGTCAAGGCATCCGACCAATCCACCCAGTCAGAGCAGGATCCAGCTTCACTTGAAGGGTACAGAACGTGAACATCGGGGCAACAGAACCGCATCGCTTTCCACCACCCGGTAGTGCAATATCCGTATTTCGCGTCAAAGAACCACTGTTCTGAACGCACGACGAGGAAAGCGACGATCGCGGTTAAAAATCCAACGATTGTCACAATTATCCATCCGAGACTCTTGTCAAACGCCAACCGTAGATGGGAACGAAGTGATTTTCCACGCCTTAATCTGGAAAATCGGACCGAATCCTTGATGGCGTCATGTAACCAGTCGATGGATGAAAAGGAGGTGTACCAAACGCGGAAACCATTGATTCGAACATTGAGATCCTCAGTGGGGCTGGAATTGGAGCGAACGAGGTGAGCATCGTATGCAGAAATACGCCTCTGAGAGAAACGGCGAGCGATGGTAGCTTGCACAGAGGTTTGGCCGTGCAGAGTTGGAGTCGAAGGTCCTGAGAACGCCCCGGTATCAGCGGAAAGATCGCGCAGAGGTGGAAGATTACGACTGCGAGCGACACTAGTTATCGATCCGTAAGGTTCACAAGTAGGGGAAGTGCGCAGCGCAGTCGTTTCGTCGGGAGCACAAGTGCTGTCACGAGGATTGCTAAGTGAGACACCATTTCCGATGCGAAGAAGGCGCTGCCTTCGCCAGTCCACGGTCGAGGGGGCACTGAGCGGACCGGTTGGTGGATTTTCATCTACGAAAGACTGCAACGAAATGGAACGCTTGTTGCGGAATGTCATTTTCCCAGACTGCAGACACCAGTGTGATATGAGCCTTCTGATGCTATGGGAAGCAGAAATTTTCTACTTACACGACGAGTGGGACTTGCGAAGGAGTGAGAGAGAAGAAGAGAATGAGCTCGGGTCTCAAATTTCAGATGCTCATGCGGGGCACATCAATGAACGGGTCCATAACTGGTCAGGGCAGTTCAGCTTGGTGGTGCCAAACACATACAAACACTACACTCGCATTCACCGTCATCAGCATCAAGAATAATGACGACGGCTGGTCTCGGTGTTCCTGTCAAGTTATTGCACGAGTCTCTTGGCCATGTCGTGACCGTAGAGCTCAAAACTGGCCAGCTTTATCGTGGAAAGCTCGCAGAAGGTTGCGTGTCTCACAATAGTTGCATCATCTCTCTGATCATCTCGCTACCACCTTGCAGCTGAAGATAACCTCAATATATCCCTGAAAGACATCACTGTGACCGGACGCGATGGACGTGTCTCCCAGCTTGATCAAGTTTACATCAGGGGAAGTATGGTCAGATTCTTTATCGTGCCAGACATGCTTCAGAACGCCCCGATGTACGCTCAATACTGAATTATTGGTCTATGACTGAAATTCGACAGGTTCAAACGCGTTGGCCCGAACGCCATGCGGGGACGCGGTATTGGTACAGCGCGTGGACGTGCGACCATTATGCGAGGTTCGTTCTCCCAATTCTTGCTCTACAATGTCAGATGCCTGATACGTCTCGTTTGTAGCCAACGGTGATTACGATAGCCTGGTGTGCGTGCTCGTAACTGACCATCTTTCCCTTTACAGCTCGTCGCGGTCGTGGCGTGCCCGCGGCTCGCGGAATTAGGCGATGAATCATCGACTAGGCCCTCGTAGGGTTTTCTAAAAAAAATCGCTTCTAATGTACTTGCACGGTGTATATGTAGCGCTACGTCTCTGTCAATACTGATAATACGAGAGATGTGTTGGCTTACCTCTAAAAGTCGGAGACCCGACCTTTGAAACTCCAGTCGCCACCATCTTCCTCGACCCACTTTCTGATAGGCTCCTGCTTGGGGCCACCTTGCTCGCCTGTCAGAGGATTGGTGTCTCCGTCAAAGTCTGGCTGTAGTGGTTTTCTGGCGTCGGGATGGAGAGCGAGGTCCGCCTCTGCGTTGGAGGCAGCACGCTGGAGGTCCTCGAACTCTCGCTGTTGTTGATGAGGGAGAGGTGGAGGGGAAGGCCGGGTGAAAGACGAAGCGTGTCGTCGCAAGGAAGACGGACCGAACCGGAGGAGGAGGCGTGCTTGATACATGATCGAGTGAAAGAGTATTCGGAAGAAATCAGCCGGATCGTGGAACGAGGTTGGTAAGGAAGTGTACGTATTTGGAAGCAAACTCCCATTAGTCATCAAGGCACGTTCACACGACCCGTTACGGCACCGATGAAATTAACGGTCACGTGAAGATATATGAGTAAAATAGCCGAGCTGGTTGGGTAAGAGGTTGAACGTAGATCAGACCTAAACCCTCTGCAACGGTCCGACGGTCCGTCCTTTTTACATCTTGCCCATTCGTGCCCCATCCTTTTCTTACCTGCCCACATCCATCCTGATCTTATTCTCGTCCATGCCCATGCATCCTTATTATACTCACAACGCCTATGCCACCAACGTCATAGCGATCGCTGATGCCTCCTTCTCCGCTCACCTCCTCCCTCCTCCCACATCCGAGCCCATGCTTGCATTTCATCATACAGAATCCCTCTCCGAAGGATCCGCTTACAAGAAGCGCAAGATTGAGCGCGCCTGCGATGCTTGTCGTCGTAGAAAGACACGGTGCGATGGCCCACGCATGCCAGACAACATTTGCACGAACTGCAAACAGAATCGCAAATCCTGTTCTTATGTGTTCGTCCTACACACCTCCATGCCTCAAGCTCAATCGCTCACTCTTCCTTTTCAGCGAGGCTTCAAAGCCCAGAGGTCCCCCGAAAGCGTCAGTTGACTTGGCCTTCTTCAAGTTTGCCTATGGTACTGACCTGACTTTGACAGTTATATCACCAGCTTAGAGGACAGGTTGGAAAAGATGGAGTCACTGCTAAAGCGTGTGAGTATTGTTTCCGCATGTCACCTGCCTGCCTGCCGTCCAAGCTACTTCGCTTCCCCTGCGAGCCCTTCATTGGATCCGTGTTTACTCCAACTATGGTGACACACTTTTACATCCATCTTCGCTTCCGCAGTACCTAGTAGCCCCGAGTCTAATCATTGCTTCTGCGTAGCTCCGTCCAGATGCCGATTTCTCCGAAGATTTGGGACCTTCTGTGATTCGAGACTCTTGGAAGACCGACGCCGAGCCCTCCCGCCACACATCACCTCACGAAAAGTCAACATCACCTTCTGCATCATCTTCCAGACAAAAGTGCTCTCCTTTACAGTCCAATGCTTTCCCCCCTTCCACCACCGCCAGCCGCTTGACACCCAATGGTTTTCATATTTGGCGTTCTGCAAGAACGCCACGCAGTGAGACAGATCTGTCATCAGACGGCTACACCTCCTCAGATAATGAGGAAGTCGGGGAGCTTAGCCTTTCGCGTGGTGTCAAACGCTTGACGATGCGGGGGTTGGAGCCCACTCAAGATCACCACTCTTTGACCGACAATCAGGTTCGCTTCCATGGCAAGAGCAGCTTCTTCAAGCTTATCGAACCGACTCGCAAGCTGAGAGAAGAACACGTCAATAGCCTCGTCGGTGGAGAGGACCGCAGTCCCTCGTCTCGTGATAGTACTAGCCCAGTCAATGCGGCAGCATTGCGCCGCCCCGAATTTTGGACAACTCCGCCTGTGAGTCTGGATTCCCATACTCGAAAGTTTCTTGATTCTAATGTCTATTTTAGTGGGAACTTACATTTGAAGGATTTCCGACTCGGATCGAAGGCCGCACCTTTTCACTTGCTGAAGAATTCCCGCCAGAAGATCTTGCTGACAGCTTGATCAGAGTATACTTTGAGAAGGTCAACCCATTTATTCCCTTATTCCACCGCCCAACGTTCGAGCGGCAGTGGAAAGAAGGCTTGCAACGCAAGAACACTTGGTTCGGATGTCTTTGTTTGTCCCTGTTCGCCGTTGCCAGCCGCTGGAGTGATGATCCCCGTGTGCTTGATGACAACATGCATGCCCTTCCCGAGGCAGAGGGGCCTATCAATAAACACGAGTGGCAGCGCGCTGGTTGGAGATTTTTCAACGTTGCAGTCGGTGTGTCATTTCCTTTCTGTCACACAAGAGGGTGCTCATGGTCATAGATGCACATCGCGGTTCTCTCAGTCTCTTTCATCCGGCTGGTCTATTTGAAGTCCAGACTATGGCGGTCTGTGGAATGCAACCGTGATGCGATCCTTTCACTAACTTCCCCTCAAACAGTTACTTGGCATGTTCCTGCGAGGCACAGCGTTCCATCCGGTGGCGTGGCTCTTCATGAGCATCGGCTTACGTAAAGCACAAGACGTTGGTGCACATCGGAAGAAAATCTACGGGGACAAACCGAGCGTCGATGGGGAACTTTGGAAAAGGGCTTTTTGGGTTCTCGTCCTTCTTGATCGGATGGCGAGTGCTTCTCTAGGACGACCGTGTTGTTCAGGCGAGGAAGAGTAAGGATATGTTTATCATCGCGTATTTTGACTGACCTCGTTGCGCAGCTTCGATGCAGAACTTCCACTGGAAATCGACGACGAGTTCTGGGAAACAGAAAACCCAAAGAAGGCATTTCAACAACCCTCTGACATACCATCGAAGATAGCTGCATTCAATTCACATTTGAAATTGACAAAAATTGTAGCGTATGCCATGAGAACAATTGTGCGTTTTCCCATCCCATGAAAGTCATCAACTGACACTTTTGAAAAGTATGCCCTTGATAGGTCAAAATTACTCTCTAGAGCCGCGCGTCCACGGTGGCAGGAAGTTTTGTCACAATTGGATCATGCTATGACCGAATGGATAGAGTCAGTTCCAGGGCATTGTAAGCAATTTCTTGGAAAGCTCTTTGCTTCGGCGGCCTTATCCTTCTCTCAGTACGTTGGTCCCCTCACATCGAAGATCCGCTGTTTTCAGATCAGTCAGCAACGCTATACATCACATACTATTGGATCCAGATAATCATTTATCGACCTTTTTTGCCGCCATCCCTTCTCTCTTCTACGAATATCACCCCGCATTCCAACATGCCCATACCCTGCATTGGGATTTGTGTCAATGCTAGCAAATGTGTCTCCCGCATTCTAAAGACTCAACTTAGCCGCGGTTACACAAACATTCCTCACCTCATTTTGGGTTCACATGTTTGTGCGGCGATTCTTCTCATGAATTTTTGGGATTTGAAATGGCAAGAACGTAATCAGATGAGCACCGGCGCATTCGAAGACGTCAAGTCCCCTCTAGCTTTTGCTATGGCTGAGCTGCTCGATGAAGTTTCGGTCTTTATAGAGGCACTGGAAACAGTCAAACCTCGCTGGAGGAGCGCGGAAATGTACTTGTTAGCGTTGTTTCTTTCCTCCTTTTCCTTTTCCTTTTCCTTGTCTTTCCAAAAAAATTCGCTGACCACTGGGCACACAGGAGTGAACTCAGTCCTTCATTACCTCACAGCCTTGGTGGTTATGAACCAAGCGTCTCAAGAGATCTTCCTCTTTCGAACTATTACGCCTACGCCCCCGAATTTGATGAACGCGATTACTGCAATGCCCCTACGTCAGATTACCCGATGCTTGATGACTACCCAGGGTCGGACTACGGTATCGCACCACCCATCAACACATACGCCTATGGTGCCCAGGGTGGGCCTTCGGAGAACACTCACTTCTTCGAGTTCCCTCACATCACTCGATATCCTGTTCCAAGTAGTCTCCCAATACCTCCCTCAGCTCTAGATTTGGGTCGATTCTTGCCAGCGCAATTTGCCACGTTTCGATCACGACGGGGTTATGATAAACCTTCCATACACTCGGAACCTGGTGACCGACGGCGGTCCGAGTCAGAAATCAACGTCCATCCTCGGCCAGGCCCCCTAGTGGATGAAACAGTTGTGGATGAAAGTAATTTTGAGCCTGGTCAAACAAGGTGTGTAGATTGCCTGCGAGTCTTGAGGATTCTGTGTGTCGCTGACATCATTTTCAACAGCCTTGGTTGGGCAAGCGATTGGGATTACAATCCGGTCTACGCACATGGACCCGGTTTATGACGAAGCGACGATTTCACGTAGTTATTCACCCTTTCTTTCTTGGACAATGTTAACCCGTCAGATGATACCCTCAGTTAGATCGTTACGATTGTTTTCATGTTACGTGCTGTCACCGTTTGCTACCTAGTATTCAATCAATGTCATACTGTTAATAGCTCTACTTTAAAGTACTAATCCGTCGTTGTACATGTGTTGTAATCATATGGTTTCCCAGGTCGACTGTTGCTGTAGTACCCGCTCGCAGCTGGTGTGGCAATCAGAGAAAAGACTTGGTTGCCAAAACCGGCCCGGGCCGCTTCTTCTCAATCCCAATCGGTGACGAACCTTTTGGACGCCAATCCGCGCGCAACTTCTCATCATCAATCACGCTTTGACTAAACTGGCCATTAAGTACCTGATGGATCACTTTTCCAGACTCATTCGCACAGTACTACGCAAGAAACACGCGCTCAAAATGACGAACATCACACTCCGAGCCGCTGGGTCGCACGCCACTGGCAAGTACTATAGCGACGTAGAAGGTAACGAGACAACTGATGACGGAACCGGATGCATCAGGCCACCCACTCCCACAGTCTTCTTTCTTCGTCATAACCCCCTTAAGCATCCCGGCACTAATCCAACTTCAGCAACGCAAAAGAGAATCGGCAAGGTGTCCGAGTCCAACTCACCACGTTTCAGTTCTGCAAACTACATTGACGGTAAACCATTGCTACTGTCGGGATCCTTTCCCACCCTGCTCACAAGACGACAATCATCCTATGCTAATCTGGCTGCGGACCGAAACACTGCTGGCAGCCTGCTCGAGCCACGCACAGGATTTAGTCTATGCGTGAGAAGCTCGTTCCGAAGTCACGGTGGCGCATCTTTCTTGCTTCTCATCCTCGCAGCTCCGAGTCTGCTCACTACTAACTCAGTCGTCATTTTCGCACCCACCCATCAAATCTCCCACACATATATTTATCTGAGGCTGTTATGCTTGACTCCCTCGAGGCGTAAGTATCCCACCCCACAGCTTGCTTCACCCGACAGAGATCGGGCAGTCTCGGGCCTCGGTTTTGCGCACTCCGTTGTGTTCCGATAGCACACCACAGCCCTGGACCCACACGAATACATGGGTGCGGTCCCTTGACGATCTGGATTTCGCCAATGAACAGGAAGGATTTGTGACGAACTCCTAGTAGTGTTAATTAAACCGGACCCGGACCGGTGTGATACGAGTTTCCCCTCAACTTGTCCCCTGAAGGGTCCAGGAACATCCAAATCGTTCAGGAACCTATTACGCTCGTACTATACATCCTTTCCCCTCAACTTAGCGACCTAAGCTCGACATTCAACGAACGCGAGGATATGATATTTTTGATACGCCCGATGATCAAACAGCTCGAATCAAAGCACAGACGTACCAAATCAACGGATATACCATACCTTCCAACCAGTCCCAAAGCTATTCCAGACATCTTGAAATTCGTCAACGTGACCAAGCGCCTGTACAACCAACTAGATGCTATCTCAGGCTTGTTGTCCGTCTTCATCTCACCAGTCACTCACACGATCGTTCAAGGAAGCAGCGACGAACGTGCTGTGGACGTAGAACACGTTCAAAAGTCCTTCACCTAATACCTCCCGGATCCCACGTACACTTCTATATTACTTACCTCTCGCATTGCGCCCCACCACTCCCACCTACCCGATCGCCATCGCAATTCGAGTACATGATATCCATAGCATCCGCCGGTACTAGTACTACTGCCTTCATCACACGTCATTCATCATCAAGGGTATACAGGTTCACGCGTCTACAACCGTCGGAGGGAACGACGGGACCACGGGCGGCCATACGCCTGGCCCGCTGGGGCATTCGCGGAACCGGGGAAGCGACGGGTGTCCTCCATAGGGTTATGTACACACCCCACACAGGACGAAAATGGATTAAAAAAACACATTGAGAGACGATCCCCCTTCTTCTTTTGATCTAGTCGTCCCGTCTGGATATCTATCTCTTTGCGCCGACTGCGATCTGCGGGGAAAGCACCATGTCTTTTCCCCGTCTCGCTGACAGGGATACGTGTAGGCCATCTGGATGCGTTCACAAAGCCGGCGCCGATAGTAATATTTCTGTATTGACCAGCTGACAAGTTCAAGTGAATGAGGGTCTCACCTTTGATGGGCCAGCCTTCTGTTTATTTTATCCACCGGTTCGAATGTGGCAGATCCTTCACCAGCGCCACGACTGTGGTGGTTGCCATTCCCATTCCCATGATCTCGCAAATGCATTGTTTGATGTCCCCTATTACACTTCGTGGCTGATTTGTGTCTCCAGGCACATGGTAGCCTCGGTCAGCAGACCTGAGTATACACCACAATTAATGCTATCCGCGAAGCGCACAAGACTTTGCGGCGCGCGTTTATTGCGCCCCCCACGGAGGAAATAAAGTACAGTGTCGACACGCCCCAGTGCTATAAACGATTATGATCGCCGGGGGAGTGAAGACTCCGTTGGCTCGGCCAGCGCATCCGCATCGTCGGCCAAGGAATACTTGGGTTCAGACGTCGTCGTCCGAGCACCGCGGGCGGCCTGATTGATGGCTCTATGGCGAGACACATTGGTTTGCATGACAAACGCGACGAGGGCCTACCGCGTTCGTTTAGACCGATTCCCAAAACAAAAACGCCGCAGCGAGACTCACCAGTAGCGTCGCTCCCAAAAGGACCCGTTCCTTCCAGCGTTCGTCGCCTGCGGTCTCGTCGAAATGACGGGGACGCCTCGAGGTCCTGGGTCTGAACCGTGCGGGATCCGCTTGACGCTCGCGGTTCGTCAGCACCGCGCCGGTGATGGCACTCTTGCTCTGCAGCAAATCATACGCTTTGGAAATCGACTGAAACCGGGCCTGGGCTATCTCTGGAGGGTGATTGCGTGCGATGGGTGAATCCGGGTGGTATATCCGAACGAGGTCGTAGTCTGGCATGGAAAAGACAATACACACACATCTGAGTGAGCACTGGGTAAAACATGCAGAGTCACCACCGACATCGTTGTTTTATTTGCTGCTGACTTGCGGACCTGGGCAGGTGGAAGACTTGGTGGGGTTGCGGATTCGGATGGGTAGGATATGGGAAGGGGTTGGAGCTTGTGGACGCATGTCTGCAAGATGGTCGAACAAGGTAACGGAGAATGTCTCGAGTACGACGGGTTGACTGTTTGAAAATGTCAGAGCCGACCATTGAGTGGTCCAGGACAAAGGCACTCCGTGAGACACCAATAAATTGCAACAACACATCATGTACATATGTAACAGTCATAAAGCAAAAATGTACACCCATCAAGGGATCATCGATCAAGATCAAAATCGTATCCTCGTAGCATATCAATTGCCATGCCCAGCAACTCATTACGAGTCAGTATTCTGGCAATGGCAGTCCTTACAGTCGGCCTAAGAAAGCCGCGCGATAAGTACTCCGGCGTTGTGCGGGTCAATTTCAGTGGGTATATTGTTCCTGTAAAAATGGTGAATGACCAAGTTGTCACCCTGGATGAATCATTCCCTACTTCTTCATGAAATCCTCGATAACAGGCTTTATCTTCGCGACATGGCCATCGGAATGCAATCCCTTCCCTAACGTCCACGGTGAGCGGTGTCAGCTGCAGTTCTCGTCAATGAATGAGTGCGACTTGCCAACAATGAGCCGCATCTCAGCATCCCCTCTTCGTCGAGCTTCTTCGGTGCTCTTCTCGACGTACGAAATCGCCTCCTTGACATACAAGCCGTGGAGATCGATTTCTCCGGGTTTACTGTCCTATAATCCCTCGCGTGAATAGACAAGGAAGAAGACGAACGGAATCGTACTTACCAGGTTATTCTCTGTACCAAACCCGTAAGGCGTCCGAGCGTCGCACCACGAGTAAATGCTACTAGCACCACTCACGTCTAAATATCCAAGCGCTGGCTTGGGCATTGAGGCTCTCCATCTCACGTTCATGTTGCTTCCCTTCTGCTGAAAGTCCCTTAGCGCGAGCGTGATCACCCCGATTGTAGGCCTCGTGGCTCCCTTGAAAACATTGCGCCATCAAGTCGCCATGCTCGTTTGCTTTGGCGCGCAGGGCCATGTAATGCTCATCATGCTGGTTGACTTGATTCTGATCCTTGAGAGAAAGAAATCATGTACTGCAAAGACCTGGAGGGGGAAATATACCTGGCGTGATTTAGGTTCCGGACGACTCGAAGGCGGTTGAGATGTGGTTGGCTTCCATCCTTGCTCCTGTGCATGAACATGTCCAGGGTATCATCGAATACTTGGCCGTAAGACTCACTTGACGGTGATGTTCGGGTGTCACCCGCTGAGGTCGTGTCGCCGGTCGTTGTTGGTCTTGTGGGCGTTGGTATTCGACAACCTGCGGCTCCTCTTGAGCGGTCGAGCTACCACACAAAAAATTGACGAAAGAGAGGATAAAATCCATAAAGCCAGCCATGATTGATGCAAGACAGTTCCCGCCGATTGAGTGTGTTCAACAGAGAGGGAGCAAACCCGCCACGTGTGAGCTACTCAGGGACGTCCGAGGAGATCAAACTTCTATCAAGCCATTGTACATAATGATTGAATTGAGCGCATAGGAGTGATTCAACCCAACGACACGGATGTCACGACAACACATTCCCTTGACCATAGCACCCCTTCTTCAACTCAGATCTCTAACCCCACAAGAATATACGCTGAATTAACCTGGAAGGGTGGTTTAGTGACAACGCTTCCACCGACGTACATGAGTGAGTGCAAAAGATCGTTGAGCTCATTGAACGACTTGTCGAGAACGATTACGAGTGCGGAACATTGCAGGTATTCATCGGCGAGCTCCAATAGGGCAACGATACTACATGATTCAAAGTCAGAAGGACACAAGATCGACGATGTAAGGCTACCTTTCGCGAAGACTGACGGCCGGGGCATTTTTACCGTCGATGTACAGCGTCTTGGGCTTCCCGGGCAAATCGAGAACAAATCCATCGAAGGTAGCTCCCATGTTTGGCGCGGAGACAACGACGCTTTTGGCAAAAGGTAAAATGCTCAATCCGTTACGAGGAAAGACGTTCAAGAGAAGATCCAGAGCATCCTTTGGATGCTCGGTAAATATACCATGAGCACCACTTGCGTCGCTGTCGTCCGGGGTCAACGGAGGAGTAAGAAGACTACAGGGAGACTCGGATCTTCCGGGGATAGATCTCGGTGACACAGTGGTTGGGATTCGAGTGTTTATATGATTACGGATCGGACTTGTTTTCTCAGGAGGCGAAGGGAAAAATGATGAATCTGGGGATTGGGAGATGATAGGCGCCAGACTGCCTGTCACACAGTCTGACGACCCTCCATCGGGAGGGCATTTCGCAGCAGGGATGTCAAAAGCGCCACTGGCAACAAAAGGTCAGGATGCGCAATCGACACAACAACAAAGGAAGAACATACTCCGGGTCCGCCAGAGAACGTAGTAGAGTAATAGAACATGTCGTCGGTGCCCTGGATGTGGCACACGGCAAGTACGCTGGGAGAGTTGTCGCAAGTGAAAGCCCCATCCCCAACGGCAAGACGGCCGTTGCTGAATCGGAAAACAAATGTGAGGGACGAGTGTAGATGAGGGTGGAAGGGTACGAACGTGGGGCAAAGACTAGATTGCTGTTTCGTATAATTCGAGATGGAAGTCTGCGACATGTTGTTCCAACGTGACTGGCGAATTAGGTGGGTGATGAAAAGGAGCTGTATAGGACGTGAGCGTCGCAGATAGTTGTAGAGAGAAAGGAAAGGTGCCTTTGAGGTTTGTGCTGTTGGTAGTAGTGGTGCAAGCCGTTGCCTGGCTGTAACCGTCAGCCCGTCAGGACACCGGAACGTGAATCCATCCCCCGGACACTGTCTCTATCCTCCACAACGAACAAGCGTCGGACGGGACCCACCTCTTTCTCCTAAACACGCAAGAGGGATCGAATACAATATTTAGTATTTTTAGACGGTCGTCTCGAGTGGAGGAGAAACAGCGGGTGGACTGTCGGTGTCGGGGGTCTCGGATGCCAGTTCAGGGCAGGTTGTGGCGAGATAAAGATCCTCCCTGAGAGACACAGACCAACAGTAAACTCGACATCGCCGACTTCCAGTCCGGTGAGTATCTTCCCCATGCATCCAGTCCACCGCGACAGCATATACTGCGTCGAATTCTTCCAAGGACCGGTTGCTTTATGGCTGCTCTGCAGCTGGATGTATCCACTCCGCGTTAGATGTCACGGCTCACTGATCTTATGCACAGTATCTTTTCAAAACAAATATGGCCGACGCAGCACGAGGACGAGGTGGATTCGGGCGGGGTCGTGGTGACCGTGGTCGCGGCCGTCGTGGTCCGCGTCGTGGCGGTCGCAAAGACGAAGAAAAAGAATGGTTCGTGGTGCATCCTTGTCTGAGAATACCGTCCAACCACCGACCGCAGGGTCCCCGTCACCAAACTCGGGCGTCTAGTCAAGGATGGCAAAATCAAATCTATGGAGGAGATCTATCTCTTCTCTCTTCCCGTCAAAGAATACCAGATCGTCGACTCCTTCCTACCAAAGCTCAAGGACGAAGTCATGAAAATCATGCCTGTTCAAAAGCAGACTCGCGCAGGTCAGCGTACACGTTTCAAAGCCTTTGTCGCCATCGGCGATTTCGACGGCCATGTCGGACTGGGTGTCAAATGCGCCAAGGAAGTCGCTACCGCTATCCGCGGCGCTATCATCCTCGCCAAGTTATCCGTAATCCCAGTGCGGAGAGGTTACTGGGGTGCTGCCCTTGGTGAACCCCACACGGTGCCGTCCAAGGTCAGCGGCAAGGTCGGGTCCGTCATGTGCAGGTTGATCCCTGCTCCGCGAGGTACCGGTATCGTCGCTGCACCTGCCTCGAAGCGACTGTTGCAGCTGGCTGGTGTGGAAGACTGCTACACGCAATCCAAAGGATCGACGGCAACGATGGGCAACTTCTTGAAAGCAACGTTCCTTGCCGTATGGTTCATTCTTGTTCCTTTGTTACGATCCTCATGCTCATCGCAGATCACTAAAACATACGCCTTCCTCACACCCGACTTGTGGCGAGAGATACCGGTCACCAAGGTGCCTTATGACGAGCACAGTGCCCATTTGCAGCTCACGGCGGGGAAGAAGGCATATTAGTTGTGCGAGGATGACTTTGTTGCTGTTTTGGTAGTACTCCTAACCTGTCGATCGTTGTGCAAGACATTCGAAATTCCCCTCGATCGTGCGACGACACGTGCGAGTGATCGCGAGTGACCGGACTTTTCGCCTTTCCTTGCCCTTTGTCGAGGCTGCTTGTCAAATTGGTAGTGCGCACAGTCAATGCCCTCCGCAGATTAGAAACGAGAACGGCGGGCTGGGCGCTGTTCTCCGAGTGATATTCTCCAGAATGCCAGCCGATTATTTAGTCTCCGTCGTGCCCGTCCCCGCGCCACTCCAACTCTTCCCCATGCCGCCATCTCCCTGCCCGCTCGTTCTCGACGATTTCCCGTCCTCGCCCTCGTCCGCATGGAGGTGAGTATCTTTCCGTTCCCCTGATCAACATGCCTATCAAATTTCTATCTTCTGCAGTTTTGGCACTGGTTCGCCGTCTCCAAGCTCGGCGGCTCAAGATCATCCTTCCCCGCCGACTCCAGAGTCATATTTCTCCCCCGCCCCAACAATCGTCAGTCCGGACGAGTTTGCACTCCAGATTGCACTCCGTCTCGACAAGGTAGCCCGTGGATCATCACACACATCGCCTAACACTCACCTACTCATACAGCCCTCGGTTTCACCTCCGGCCGCTGGTGTATATTATCTGTCCGGGGAAGACATGACCAAGGAGCGAGTGCTTCTGAGGAACATGGGCCGGCGGGAAAATATGTACGACCGGTTCGAAAGCTCCCCGCCCCTTCGCCCTCGCAACATACCTCGCGTCCCGCCAGCGCCACTAGAGGATGCAACCGATTATTTCTCTTGGGAAACCACTCAGCCCACCCTCGCGGATGCAAACGAGCTGCCAGATCCGATGCGTTATAGCGTTCTCATTCACGAAGTCAGTCTTCTTGTCGGGTTGACCGCGGATGACGATCGCCTTATGCCTGGAGACGATTCTTCCCTTGTTCCCAATGGATCAGAACAAGTACCCGACATTCTACCCCATAACCTTCCCCCTACCAGATCCCTTGCGTCTCGCAAACAAAGGAACGGTAGTCCTCCACACTCTACCAACAGTCCATCGAACAATCCTATCTCCTCGAGTATCAATCCACACGCGGACGTTTCCGATGGACGCATGCTCATTGAAAAGAAATCGTCAGTCAGATCTACTGAGTTTGCAGCGCCAGTTCCTCGCCACAAGACTCCCAGTGCTGTCCGTCCGTCTCTATCCCCAGATTCCCCACATCGACGCCAGGGACAAGTATTCCATTTCAAGCCACCACTCCCTGAATCCTCTCATCGACGTGCAATCGATCTGGACAAAACATTCACTCACCCTCGGGAACCTCCTCCGACGCCGAGTCCTCTGTCCAACCGATGTTCCTCGCTTGACAGACTGGAACGTAGCTTGCTGAAGCTAGAAGCATACGCGCCGGGTAACCATGGCGAGTCACAGTCCGAAGGGTCATCCAATCATGCTGTACAGAGAAAGGATAAATGTCCTTCCCTCCCCCCTCCACGGCGCTTGAAGAAACAACGCTCGGACCACGAACATCTTCATCGAAGCCCATCTCATCCTGCACATGGCAGTCAGGGCTCCTTTCAACCTCGGTCGAAACCGGCTCCGCTTCATCAGTACGTCACACCACAAAGTTTCCCCGCAGTACCATTGTACGACGAGCCCCGTGGAGAGGATAGCACCCCCGGGTCGTTCATGGACATGGACATTCCTCAGACAGAGGCTTCGCAAAAACAGCAAGCCTCTCTTCCGAGAAGAAAGATGAAGAATCTGATTATCGTCGCCAGGAGATTGAGCCGAGGAGTGATTGCATGGGGAAAGAATTTAGCAGGATCCACGAAGCCTTTGTTGGAAGGAACGACTACTGTTCAAGGCCCCCAACTCTAATCCTCTCATGTTATCTCAAGTTGTGATTGGTTCGTACATGTTATGTTTTGAACTTTTGATGTATCCTTAGCAAACTAGTCCCTGTATTCTACTAAGTTACGATTTTGTGAAGTAATAATGTCGATGTGTCATAAGTAACCTGTTGAGATGCCATCCACTATCGATCATCGATCATCTTTGGACGTCGCTCCGGCGTGTGCTGCTTACGAGGGGAGGTTGGCAGTGTGGGCGGGCGGAGCGATTTGCGCTCTCCGGCCCGGGACGGGAGCCCGAGTTGCCGGGTATGGTGAGCTAGGAACAACCTCCGAGTCGCACTGGGTGTACCCAGCAGTCGGGATCGCGCGCTCAGGACCACAGGGGGTTGAGCTGCGAGGAGCCGGGATGGAAAATCATGGAGGCAGAGGTGCGTGCGTGCGCTGAAACGGGCGGCGAAGAGAGGAAGCGCCGACTCGGTATTTGGGCGGCGCCGGCACCTCTCGCTTGTGTCGCTTAAGACCTTGCACTGGCACAGTGGTTTCAATGGTGCCTCGTTACACCACACCCACGTACAACGCCTGAATTGTTTTGTCCGACGCAGCGCTACTCAGGTCAGTCGAGTCCTTCAAATTGATTGCAGCCTGAAGTTGGTGCGTTCCCGGTGGCACTGAAACATTTGATGCATTCAACACCACTGAGGGCTCTACTATCTTGCAAAGGAATGGATTATTGCGTAATGCTTGAGACATTACTACCAATTCAAGTTAGCACCTTCACCCATCCGAGACATCATATCTCTCGAACTCCCATCACCTCTGAACCGTCAACGTTCGGAACCATTGACGAAGAACCCATAAAATGATCTGCTGTCAGTGAATGTTTCATTGTTCCCCCATGACTGCTTCGACCATGATCGCGTATGCCATTGGCTTTGGGTGTGTCGCGGTCATTTATATTGGCAGACGATATTTTGCGAATACACGGCCCGCAAGTTACTCGTTGCCCCCTGGTCCTCCGGGGTTACCATGGATCGGAAATGTCATTGGAATCAACGTGAATGCGCCATGGTTAACCTATCACGAATGGGCAAAGATGTATGGTAAGTCACTAAATCATACTGAATCGTAACGAGATGATGATATTAACCCATGTTATCGTTCGTGTAGGCGACTTGGTTCACTCTCGACTGTTAGGCAAAGATATCATCATCATCAATTCGGAAAAGGTCGCGAAGGATTTGCTCGACACAGGTTCCTCAAACAATTCAAGCCGCCCTTATCTCATCACGAACGAATTGTAAGGACCTTTTATCAAACTGGACAGTGAATTTAAACATTATTACCAGGTGTGGATTCGGTTTCAATACTGCATTTTTACCATATGGTGACGAATGGCGACTCCAGAGACGATTCTTCCACCAGACATATCGAATTGGTGCAACTTCGAGATTTGTACCCATTCAACACAACAAGGCATGCCAGTTCCTCCAACGTCTGTTGCGTACCCCGCAACAGTTTGATGAACATGTGATTGAGTACGTGTTCCAGGTGGAGGCTAGACAGTGACCGTACAATCTGACATTTGCATCGAGATACACAGCCTCCATCATTCTGAACAGCACATACGATTATGATCCGCCAAATCAGGTTGACGAACTTTTCCAGCTGGCGACAAAGGTGCAAGATATTGGCATATCTTTATTGCGTCCCCACACCGCAATCATTGTGGCAACATTCCCGATACGTGAGTACATTGCACGCTTGCTATACAGTACTAGTGACTCTACAGCTTGCTTTCAGTGCTGAAGCTTCCGGCATGGTTTCCGGGAATGTCGTTCAAAGATGACATGGTGACTGCCAGCAAGCTTTCAAGTCGTTACGTCGAAACAACATTCGACTATGCACTACAGAGAGTGGTGAGACTCCCGTACATCATCCCGTGCACTCATTTAGCGATATTCCATCAAGCGAGCATGTAATGTGACACCGTCCATGGTGCACGATGCAATGCGATGCGTGGAAGAGAAAGGAACAGAACCAGACAAAGCATGGACAGAAGGAGTTAAGGGTGCAGCTGCGACAGCTTTTCTGGGTATGCTTTTGCGTTCGTCATCTGATCCCTACTCACTCGTGCTTCAAATCTAAACTTGTAGCTGCGTCGGAGACAGTACGTCACATCTGTGTATCCATGGTAACTTTACATTAGTGATGGTCCATGCCGGAATCTAGTCCCACTCAGTGCTACTGGTATTTTTTCTGGTGATGATGTTGAACCCAGGGGCGCAAGAACAAGCGCAAGCACAAATCGATGCCGTTGTGGGCAAGACGAGACTGCCGACAATGGACGATCGGCCTCAGTTACCCTTGGTGGATGCCATCTTTCGCGAAACGCTCAGATATTATCCCGTCATTCCTTTGTGTGAGTATTTTTTACCCTTCATCGACTCTTATTGATGATTCGCTTGGATCACCAAGCGGTGCCTCACGCTGCCGTGGATGACTATGTGTACAATGGATTCCAAATTCCGAAAGGTGAACAATCCATACCTTTATTAACCGAGCAAGAGTATATTGATGCCCAGGTCGCAGGTGCCATCATCATGACGAACCTGTGGTCGGTATATTCTTTGCTTTTTCAAGAAAGCCTTTGATTGCCCCCTTCTGATGTAGGTCGATGGCACACGACGAATCTAGATATCCAAATCCGCACGCGTTCATGCCAGAGCGATTTCTGAATGACGATGGTTCTCTAAAACCGAACGACACTGAACATATCGCATTTGGATTTGGCAGACGCATCTGCGTCGGCAGACACTTTGCGGACACATCTGTATGGTCTGTGATCGCCAAGGTCCTGGCAGTCTTCAAAATATTGAAGCCTTTGGATGAGAACGGGACGGAAATCACTATTGAACCAAAGTTTACGAGTGGGCTTGCCTCGTGAGTAATGAACGAATGGGGTCCTTGGTATGGTATCACACGTGGTATTGATTCCTTGTACAGACGTCCTCTTCCGTTCGAATGTCGGATCGTACCCCGAATTCCGGGGATGGATACTGAAAGGTTGGAAGAGTTGATTGCTGCAAGTGCTGCTTAGAGCGCCTTCAAGTTGCTGCCATAGTATCCAATGTCACAAGCGCCTTTCTCAGGGATACCCAGCATCCAGTAATCGTGAATGTATATACGATTGTACCATCTATGATGCCAGTTTACGCCAAATGCGCGAAATCGAGTGACAAACGTTAGGGAACGAAAAGTATGCACTAGACACATATAAACGTGATAGTTAGAAAAACAGTGTAGGTTACTCAGGTTACTGAATGAAATGTAAACTCTTGATGTGAATAAATGAACCTGGGTTCCGACCTTTTTCACAATTAATGCATACTGGTTTCTCTTCAACATAAACATAGAGACGCGTGGGCACGCTGCATCAGGTCTAGGACCCAAGGATAAATTATTCTGTAATACTAAGGGGGTCGAAGAAAAAGGCTGTTCACAATGTTGATTCTCTGAAAGATCCAAGGCCTTTGCTCTAGTACTGTTCCAAGCCCACCACTAATCCTCTCATGTGACTTCAAGTTATGATTGTTTCATTGTGACTAAAGTGATGTTTTGATGGATCCCTAGCAGCAAACTAGTCCCCTGTAATAGTCTAAGATTTTGTATATTGTATAGAATCTCTATACGAAGTACTAGTAGCCTGAGTAATGATGAGTCGATCCGGCCGAGTCGCCATCATGACACGATTGATAAGTAGTTCCAGCTCGCCCAGCCTTCAGAAAATCTCTCCCGAAGCTCCGCTTAATATAGGGTGGGTGTTTAGACGAGGCAGGAGCCCCAAATATGTACAGCAGCTGGCGCGTTCAAGGTTGCGATCGCTTCCACCTTTTTTTTCATCTTTAGAGGTGTTCGGAGTTTAAATATGGGAAGAGCGTCATGTGTACTCCCTGTAATCGTCGCCCAATTCCGGACGATGTCAAGCTGCACTTAAACGATTTCAAATCTGCTCGTTGGCCTCTTCAAGAGATGTGCAACAGACCTCCGTTAATGGTAACTCCGCAGTGTCAGACTGTCAGTGGCGTAAGTTATCTAAAGTTTCTTCGTTCGCGTTGGCATTGACGTACGATAGGAACCAAACGGGAACAGTTCAACAGTTGAACTGTACCCTACTTATCATTGCCAAGAGTGGATTCAACGTCGCATACTTAATGTACGAGAGATAGCTGGTTTACGCGAATACCTTCTCAGGTGGACACACCTGAGGTGTTAACTCGATACCGATCCGATCCGCTACCATAACTTGAAAATGAAGAGGCCTGCAGTCCATAAATTTCGCCATCCACCTGCGTCATGACGGCTTCCACCACTGCTTGCGCGATTGCCTTTGGGTGTGTCGGGGTTACGATGATCTACATCACTGGCAGACGATATTTTCGGAATGCACCTCCCGCTTGCTCGTTGCCCCCTGGTCCTCCGGGGTTGCCGTGGATCGGTAATGTCATTGGAATAGACACGAACGCGCCATGGTTAACCTATCATGAATGGGAAAAAACATACGGTAAGTCACGGAAGCATCATACTGAATACCAAGACAATGCTGTCAACTCATGTTGTCGTTGTAGGTGATTTAATTTACTCTCGACTGTTGGGCAAAGATATCATCATCATCAACTCGGAAAGGGTTGCGAAGGATTTGCTCGACACAGGTTCCTCAAATCATTCAAGCCGCCCTTATCTGATCACCAACGATCTGTAAGGACCTCTTCTCACACTGGACAGTGAATTTAAACATTATTACCAGGTGTGGAATAGGTTTCAATACTGCACTTTTGCCCTATGGCGACGAATGGCGACTCCACAGACGATTCTTCCACCAGACATTTCGAATTGGTGCAGCTTCGAGATTTATACCCTTTCAACACAAC